>JAJMAK010000003.1:0-184559 GCA_030572615.1 Metschnikowia lachancei
CTTCAGTATGCCAAGACCCTGATAACCCCGGGACTCCCGGCCATAAGGCTTTCCCAGGAAACTTGTGGCCGGACATCCTCGAACTTACCAGTCCTCATAACTCCGTCCTATATATAAGCTCATGAGTAGAATGTCTCGTCTAGCTTAGCTGACACCATGCAGGGAGCGTGCCTAGCTCCTCACGGCTTTCTACTCAACACAACGAGTGATTGGAAATACTCAAAGGTTCAAAAGATGGAAAACTTTGACATTATTTTCCTCCAAACTTGATGATATCAAATTCTTGATCGTAGGACCTGGTGTTTCACTTTCCTTTAAGAACTGGCTGATGCAAAGTGAAATCTATGGAGTTTTAGTATTTGAAGACCCTTTCGAGCTTAACTCTAGTTTGACATTGTGAAAGGATGTGGAGGGAGTTTAGCAGGGGGGGGGGGGGGGGGGAAGTTCGGTGCCCGTGAAACATCCCTCACCTCTTCTATTCTTTTACTTACAGACCGAAGAAGAAACACCGGTCTAAGGACCTCCTTCAAGTATAAACCTTCGGGTCAGTTCAGCTCTAGACATCGTTTAATGGGGGAGTTTGGCTGGGGCGTCACATCTGTTAAACAATAACGCAGGTGTCCTATGGGGGCCTCATGGAGGACAGAAATCTCCAGTAGAACAAAAGAGTAAAAGCCCCCTTGATTTTGATTTTCAGTGTGAATACAAACCATGAAAGTGTGGCCTATTGATCCTTCAACACCCCGGATTTCGGGGCTAGAGGTTATTTTATCGCAAATGGATATGGCAATTAGCTTGGCCACCAGCAGGTATTCACAATAATGGAATGATAACACAATACGTTTACCAGGGAGTAATATTTACTGAAAATCCTAGTGAACTATGGAAATGTATACTGCCAAAAGCGTTCATTGCAATGTGGGTGGGCTAAAAATCTTAGACTTCACAGCCACGAAAGCACGCTAGATTAGGTGGATATAAAACTCCCGGACATAAAACAGATTTTCATCCCGAGAGAAACGTAACTTATTTTAGGGAAAATCACCAAAATTTAATGAAAAAAAAAACATGTCAAATTTACCTTCCGTGGAATAAAACCAAGAAGCTGCTACAACTGGAAAACTAATTCAGTTGGTCAGATAAATAGACTCACGCACACTAAAGGGTGCACGCTAAGAGGTACTAAAGGATGCAAACTAAAGAGGGCACGCACGCACATCATGGAACATGATAAATTATTTAGTTATATGAAACCGGCAGATTAACAATTTCAACAGCATTGGTAAATGACGATGTCCGTATAGTGAAGGAGAAAACATCATAACATATAACTTTTGCTGAATTTATGAACTTCTTGGAAATTATTGATGTGTGAGTAGCAAATTTAATATTTGACAAGCATACTGGGCACACCCCCAGTGCTCAAAGGAGCCAGTCACCAGACCTTCTTTTTAGACACTTGGTCGTTATCCAATCATATTGAATATTTGCCTCCTTATAATACATGTTGGTAGCATTCTAATGGGAATGGTGCCCAGTTGTCAAATACACAAAGCACATCTGGAACTGGACCCAGAAATTCATGACCTGTGGTAAATTAATAGGAAAGAAGAAAATTATCAAACGAAGCAGACGCATCCCATTATAACAATGCACCGTTTCGATACACCCCATTGCTTATGAAAACGGGGTCTATTCCAAAAACACAAGATTAATTATACTGCAATAATTGAAAGAACACAACATTTGTCAGCCATATTCATCAGAATCACTTCTAGACACACTTAAAGATAAGCCAAACGCCGTTCGGGTTCTTTTGATTACATTCCCAAGGGTGATTTTGCACCCCTATACACCCCGCCATAGCCAAACGCCAAAACGCCGTTTCAATGTGGAGTGGACCGAGGACAAATTAGTGGGTGTCCAATAGCAAGTCGCGTGGTAGCAGACCCAGACACCAATTGTGGTTGCATCAGATCTGGGTTTATCCACAGTTTTTTTTTTCATTTTTCCCCATTGTCGCTTTTTGGTTACGTGCCCCGATACGTCGCTTTCCTTCTTTCACAAGACATTGTGCCTCTTCCGATTTTCTTAGCATAGAATCATCAAAACAAAGAGGACAAGAAGAGTTTCACCGAGTCAAAATCAATTCTTTGCGTATCTGGGACACCCCCGAAAACAACCATGGTATTATTGTTTGAATTACACACAACTATGCTCCAACGGAGATTAACCACCGAACCGGTTTTATACACACCTTCACGTCACGCGAACGGGCAATGCACCTCAGAAAAAGGAAAAGGAGCAAACAAAACAAAAAAAAAAAAAAAACAGAATACGTCATGTCACCTCGATCCCGCTGAGATTCTGAAATGATGAAATGCTGAAATGAAACGCAAATGACTATGAATCACGCAGTTTTATAGGCAAATTTCTTAAGAAGAGGGTCCGTTTTTGATTGACGGCGGCCAAGAAAATCGTAAGTATTTTTAGTGGCTTGACAGCGAAAGCCCAAGCTTAAGCGTAAATAATCCCGGCTCTCAACATTAAAGGCCATCGGTCGTTTCAATGAGCCGACCGGTCAAAGATTGAAAAAAAAAAAACCGCTCAATTACCGGAACATCAATAGAATGAGCCGTAGACCCGGCCTGAAAAACCCCCCTAGCAAAATCCCCTGGAAAATACAGAAAATCCACTTCAAGTTTTACCCGAAATCAGCCGACCACGTCTGCCGTTTCCGGGCCAGAGAACTTGCCGAGCACGGCGAATTGCCTTGGGGACTGCATATTACACAAACACGTGCACACAAGCCATGGCATCTTGCCATGGCACGCGGCGTTTGCACCCAAAACACCAGTGTTGCTCTTCAGCTAGCAACTTACCGCGAGATGGTCCTGATTAACCTACGTGCACCGTACCGCCCCGCTTTTAATTGGCCAGTAATCGCTTTCCATTTTGCATCATCTGTTCTTTATCGCGAATTGGCTCTGTATTTGGAGATCTTGCAAATCAGATGGTACCAGGCTGAGAAAAGAAACGATGAAGCGTGATAGGAGACAGACATCATCGCCTCCTGACAAATGCGGTGTGCACATTCGACGTACCCCAAAATTATCTTCACCTTTGTCAGCCAAGCTTACGTGCGTGATATAACCGGTTGGGTTCCGTTTTTCTTAGCTTTTGCTTTTCTTAGCTCTCTGTTTTTTTTTCTTTTTGTGGTTTCGTTTAGCTTAGCTTTCGTTTTAAACAACTCCACGTTTGCTGCTCATTTTGCTTCTGGATTTCATTTGTTGTATATCTAGTTGCGCAATCATTCAAACATTGTACCAAATTGCTGCTTGCCAATATTTGTCAGCATAGAGTCCCCAAAATCCATTAACAGAAGACTCCCTTCTTCGCATTTCAAAACCTTCATCTATTCATATCAAAATGGGTTCCTCCTCAAAATACGAACCCAGTAACGACAGTGGCCTCGAGCCGGTCATCACAGAGCTTAAGGCTTATTCCGACACTTCCCTGAAGAAGCATGGCTTCTGGGAATCCTTCCAGAGACAAGAGCAGGAGGAAGTCAGAACCAAGGACATGAAAATGTCCCATTTGGCCGTCATTGCCCTTAGTAGTGGTTTGGGTACCGGTCTTTTGGTCGGATCCGCCTCCAAATTGAGACATGGTGGTCCCTTGTCCGTGTTGATTGCATACGCTCTTGTCGGTGCCATGTGTATCTGTACAATGAACGCCGTCGGTGAGCTTACTGTTGCCTACACCGACTTGGAAGGTGGATTTAACGAGTGGTACAGAAAGTTCTTGGACGAATCGATGGCTTTCGCTTTGGGATGGAACTACTTGCTCTCGTGGCTCACGACCATTTCTTTGGAGTTGGTTGTTGCTGCATTGACGATCAAATTCTGGAACGCCACCATCGATTCCGACGTGTTTGTTTTGATTTTTTTCATTGTCATCTGTGCCATTAACTTCTTTGGTGTTAAGGGTTATGCCGAGGCTGAATTCATCATGAACTCCGTCAAATTGGTTGCTTTAGCCGGTTTCGTAATCATGGGTCTCTGTGTCGACTTGGGTGCCAGTTCAAGTGGCTTCATTGGTGGAAAATACTGGAGAGACCCTGGTTTCTTCACCAGTTTCAAAGGTTTGGTGTCTGTATTTGCCACCGCATCGTTCTCTATGGGTGGTACAGAGTTTTTGGCCTTGTCTGTCACTGAAGTCCGCAACCCAAGAACTGCCTTGCCTGTTGCCATTAGACTTGTGTTTGTCCGTGTCATTTTCTTCTACTTGGGCTCGTTGATTTTCGTTGGCCTTTTGGTTCCCCACAACTCTGACAGACTTATGGGTTCTGGTCACTCATCGACCAGTGCATCTCCATATGTGTTGGCTGCTGCTTTGCACGGAGTCAAGGTCATTCCACACATCATGAACGCCGTCATTTTGAACTCTGTCACTTCTGTCGCCACTGCTGCAATGTACTCTTCCGCCAGATTGTTGAGATCTTTGGCCGTGCAAGGTTACGCACCAAAGTGGTTTGACTACACCGACAAGGCTGGGCGCCCTCTTAGAGCATGGCTCATCACCATCTTGGCAGGTGCTTTTGCTTTCATTGCCACTTACAACCGTCAAGATGTCGTGTTCAACTGGTTGTTGTCGATTGTTGCATTGTCGATTGTCATTGTGTGGCCATGTCTTTGTATCTGTCACTTGAGATGGAGAGCTGCATTGAAGCATCACAACATTCCTTTAGAAACTTTAGGTTTCGTTTCTTATACCGGTGAAATTGGTTCTTACTTTTCCATTCTTATTAACGTCTTGATCTTGATTGGTCAGTTCTGGGTTGCTCTTTTCCCAGAAGGTAAGCCCGATGTCAACAACTTCTTCCAGAACTACCTTACCGTTCCTTTCACACTTGTGTGTTACATCGGCCACAAGCTTTATTCTAGAAGCTGGAACAAGTTCTACATCAAGACTGAGGATATTGATATTTTCACCGGTAGAACGATAGTGGACGCCGAAGTCTTGCAATTGGACCGTGAAGAAAAGCAACAAAAGTTGGCTGTTGCCAAATGGTGGAACAAGCCATGGGTTTGGTTCTTCAACTAGAATTTTTAGATGTAATTATGAAAAGGAAAATTTACCATATATGTTGATGTTCTTTCGGTGTTTTGTAACGGGATAATTGACCAGGGCGGTCTCATGAAGGTGGAGAATTAATGTCATTAAGCGTTCCACGGGGCTAACGCTTGGAGGCACCGGTGCATAGACCTTGTTATAAAAAGCATAAGCATAAGCAAAAGTGTCAAAAAGTCTAGGGTTGACTCGCTCCTTTTAAATTTCGAATTTCTCAGCTCAAAAAGAATTTCAAGATGGTAGTATTGATGGATGTTTGATGAATGATTTGCCGTCAATGGTTTTGAAAATTTCTAAAAATTATTGTCGCGTGAGAAAGTTTAAAGATTCTGATCGTGCGCAACTGATCTCGTGTGCAACAAACTGGTCCTGATGGGTTTAGTTGATTTGTTTCAAACAAAATGAAACCATTTGACATCTTTCCCCTTATGAAAATTCCCGTTGTTAAGAGAAGAGCACCACCTTGATATTGAAGCAGACCCCTCCCGTTGAACAGTTCTTTGGACCGATTTCACTGTGATTTTTCAAGTACGAGGAAAATGAACAACAAAAAATCAAAATGATGACTTCCCATACATCTGCATGCATCAATCTGTATGTCTCTGTGTATGTTTGTTTGTTTGGGGTTGGACATACTTACGTGGTGGTCTGGGAACATGGTGCTCTGCATGGGAGTAGTAAATCGGTAACTCTTGCCATCTCGATTCCAGGAATTGCAGAACACCGGTACATCCAAAACATATCAAAGTGGCGTGCGCCCTTCACCAACCAACATTTGGGGGTCACCGGCGCAAGGCCATTTTTTACCGCTAATGGCCAATTTTTGGATCCGGAATATCAAGCCGTGGTAAAAAGCCACAATTGAAAGTGAGGAGACAGGGAATTTGGATTTTTGTAATCCCCAAACTATTACTATTAGTGAGAACTTCTTACTCAAGATTTATGTGTCTTCTGGATCTAATCCAGTTGTGCGTATGAGATGCGCCGAAAAAGAAAAAGGGCCAAATCGTGTTCTCACCCCTGAAAAGACATGTCCCTTATTTGATAGATTTTCAGGGTAAGTAGTTATGAAATTTGACCAGGCACGATGAAAAACGAGAGATTAGGCTTCGTAGTGATCCAAAAAAACGGATATCGGATACAAAATCAAAACTCAAAAAAAAAAATCCAGACAATTATTACAAGATTCGGGCTTGCGGCGAATACCCCCTCGTCTCGTATCTAATTGTATGCGCCCAGGGGTTGTTTGTTCATGGACAAACAAAAATATAACGACAGGACAGATATGAAACAAAATTTGTTCTATTGAATGAGGAGCCCAATGCTATAGCCCCCGAAAGATAACGACCAATGACAAAGAATCATGATAACGATTCATGATAACGAGGGATGATAAGATTCACCATATCAGATCCCCTAAGACATGCGCCTGGGCAAACTTGTGATGCAGCTCGTTTTTGAATGATGAAAACATGCAGGGGAATCCTGTCCTCCAACTCCCGTTCACACGTTCCAATCAGCGGCTAGATTTCCGGAGTTAATCATATATTGAACAAGCAAAGAAAAAGCAAAGAAACAAAAAAAGAAACCAGAGAAATACGAAGAAGCAGATTGAGCGCTAACAAAAAATGCCTCACTTTGCCTTCTGGCGAGAGAAGTGCTCCTTTCGAAATGAAAGTAAACCGCGGTCCTCTGATAATTGTTCCTAACAACGCCTTATCGGAAAGCTTCGTAAGTGGAGAAGCAAAGAATGCAAAATCGCCGTAGCTTACTCGAAATGCCCGTCTTTTCGCCTTCACTTTCACATTTGGCTCTATTCTTCCCCTTTCATTCCTTTATGTTCGTTCCCATACAGCTCTTTCAGCAAGGTTATTTGCCCTGGTCCGTTTGTCCCTGTATCGGCGCGGCGAATCATGACCGATGCAGAAAAGCAACCGGTAGAAGAGATAAGGAAACACGGCAAAGAAAGTGCAGAATATCTTTCGCCCCAGCCACAAGGCTGAGTTCCTACTTACTCGGCCACATGAGTAGATCCCAAAATTCAGGGGCAGAATATTAAGTATTGCTTACTTGAAAAAAAAAAAGAAGAACAGTATGCATTGGCCCAACTGAGTATATCTTGAAAAGTTTTCGCAAAAAATGTCCCAAAAGATAACATGGAATAGTCCCGAAAAAACAGGTCACGAAGGCGCCCCGTGAGTGAGAGAGGTACTCGAAATGCCCCAAGTGTCGTGCATATAGGCGATAGGTACCGGAAAATTTCCTTGCATCGCACGCAAACCTTCTATACTGCAGTCAACTCTCCCGGAATGTCGTTCAATTGTGTTTTTGTCAGCGCTTGCAGTTAGAGTAGCAACTTTACGCGGGAATTACTTGCTGAGTACGATGAGGTCTCTCTGATCAGGCGACAACAGGCGAGCAATCAGCACCTATTCACGTCCGATATCGTCCGATTTGAAAAAGAGCCTGTACCCGAAGTCATGCAAGTGCATTAACTTTTCAAAAAGATTTCAGGCTTGATAAGAGATAAGAAAGAAACCATGCATTTCTGAATCTGCGAGCCCAAATCTGCGTCACATAAATACTTCGGAGCTGCCACTTGGAATTTATTTCTCTTCATTCCTTTGACTATTCATCATCTTTCTGCTTTGGATTTTCACTGGGTTTTGCTGCATTGATTTTATTCACGTTTCTTATTCCCGAAAGATAGGACGGCTTCCCCAAATCATTATTTCTTCAAACAACATTATTTAACCACATATTGCTATCGAGATGGGCGAGAAAAAATTTGATATTGGAAGCGAAAATGGTATTGAGCCAGTCATTACCGAACTCAAGTCATTCTCCACTGAAAACTCCCTGGAGAAGGTCGGATTCTGGGAATCCTTCCACAGACAAGACAAGGAGATCCCTCAACCAAAGAACATGAAAATGGCCCACTTGGCGGTCATTTCCCTTAGTAGTGGTTTAGGTACCGGTCTTTTGGTCGGTTCTGCCTCTAAGTTGAGACATGGTGGCCCTTTGTCTGTCTTGATCGCATACGCTATTGTTGGTGCCATGTGTATTTGTACAATGAATGCCATTGGTGAGCTAAGCGTTGCATACCCAGACTTGGAAGGTGGATTTAACGAGTGGTACAGAAAGTTTTTAGACGAATCTATGGCGTTCGCTTTGGGATGGAACTACTTAATCTCGTGGCTCACGACTATTTCCTTAGAGTTGGTTGTTGCTGCATTGACCATTAAATTCTGGAACACTACCATTGATTCTGATGTTTTCGTTTTGATCTTCTTTATTATCATCTGCGCGATCAATTTTTTTGGTGTCAAGGGTTATGCTGAGGCCGAGTTTATAATGAACTCTGTCAAATTGCTTGCTTTGACTGGTTTCGTCCTCATGGGTCTTTGTATCGATTTGGGTGCCACCTCCAGTGGTTTCATTGGTGCTAAGTACTGGAAAGACCCTGGGTGCTTCACCAGTTTCAAGGGTTTGGTGACTGTTTTTGCTACGGCGTCTTTCTCGATGGGTGGTACCGAGTTTTTGGCTTTGTCTGTGACGGAAGTCCGTAACCCAAGAGCCGCCTTGCCTGTTGCTATTAGACTTGTGTTTGTCCGTGTCATTTTCTTCTACTTGGGTTCTTTGCTCTTCGTTGGATTCTTGGTTCCTCACAACTCCAGCAGACTTATGGGTTCTGGTCACTCATCGACCAGTGCTTCTCCATACGTCTTGGCCGCTGCTTTGCACGGAGTCAAGGTTGTTCCTCACATTATGAACGCCGTCATTTTGAACTCGGTGACATCTGTTGCTACTGCTGCCATGTACTCGTCTGCCAGATTGTTGAGATCTTTGGCTGTGCAAGGATACGCACCAAAGTGGTTCGATTTTGTTGACAAGGGAGGACGTCCTCTTAGAGCATGGCTCGTGACAATCTTGGCCGCGGCATTCGCGTTTGTTGCCACTTACAACCGTCAAGATGTCGTGTTCAACTGGTTGTTGTCTATTGTTGCATTGTCGATCGTTATCGTGTGGCCATGTCTTTCTATCTGTCACTTGAGATGGAGAGCTGCATTGAAGCATAACAACATTCCTTTGGAAACTTTAGGTTTCGTTTCTTATACCGGCGAGATTGGTTCTTACTTTGCTATCCTCGTTAACCTCTTGATCTTGATTGGTCAGTTCTGGGTTGCTCTTTTCCCTGAAGGGAAACCCGACATTAACAATTTCTTCCAAAACTACCTTACTGTTCCCTTCTTCATTGTGTGCTATGTCGGCCATAAGATTTACACCAAGAGCTGGAATAAGTTCTACATTAAGACCGAAGACATTGATGTTTTCACTGGCAGAGCAGTTGTGGATGCAGACATCTTGCAATTAGACCGTGACGAGAAACAACAGAAGGTTGCTGCGGCTTCTTGGGTCACCAAACCATGGGTCTGGTTCTTTAACTAGATGGGTTGACAATTTCATTAAGATATAATCTGTGCCATGTTTTTAGTTCTGTGGCCTATACACACATTTCTTTACTTTAATATATTATCCGTTATTGGTGTATGGCATTTTAAATGAGTAAGGCATGGCGATCACTGATGATTTGACATATTCACCAAAGGGTGGTCAAATGATAATTTACTCACAAATAGTTTGGCTGATTTACATCTAGTGACTTTACAATTAAGGTCTCCGATAATGTCAAAGCCAATTCCGCCAAATTTGTTACCTTCACATTAACAACTTCCTGAAATAGGGTCCGAAGGAATTTGCTAGATTTAGGTTGATCGTTTCTTTACTTGCTCATTGAACACAGATCCTGTACCAATTCATGACCGCAAAAGAAAAAGCTTCTCCTTCTGAATGGTAAACATATCTTCCAGGGTGCAAAAGCTTCTCGCGTGTATGCTTTAGGAAAAAGAACTTTCATGGTGAGTATCTAACTTCCTGAAAGATGCTTGAGAGCCATTATTACGGAATAGAGCCTCGTAAGAAAAAAGAAGGAATATTCCAAATAGACCTTTTCGGGTTCTTATTTACTTGAAATTCCCCTTCAGTACGAAGATGACCACAAGCAATCAGCCCTGGGACCCTGGAGATTACCCATCAAACATTTTCTGTGCTTTCCACTGTGAAGATGATTCGTCTTTATCAGAATGATAGATTGTCATATAAGGCCAATGACTTTTAGCAACTACAATCTTAAATCTTTGGAAGCCTCCATTACGGTTGTTAAAGTATCAAGGGTGGGAAATTAAAAGACCTCATCAGTTTTGATGATGATGATGATGGTCTAAAATAAAACACATTTCCACCAAGAGCTGAAACCGATGTTCTGAAAAACGTAGAAATTTCAAACCAACTGGACTTTCATGTGCCCCATATTTAACTAGAGGAAGATGTCTCATCTTTACAGTTGAATCTGTCCACACTAAATGTACACAGTCAGATAATAGTAATTAACGAGGAGAAACCACACAATTAGCCATATTTAGCATTGGTCCCGAGAAGTATTCCCATAGGAATTAGACATTTCATAACAATAGAAAAAAATGCAACAATCTACTTCAAAAGGACACATTCGCTTATTCGAGTTTCGATTAAATTTAATCAATTCACTGTCTTTCATTTCATAAAGTAAACAACGAAAAACAAAACAAAAAACAAAAACAATGATGCTGAAAGGGAAATCAACAAAGGTGCTTTTCCGGGAATTGACATGTCCGAGTTCTCGGTTGACTATATTACTGGACAAGGAACCGGGGAAGCACGCGTGGAGACGTGTTTCATTGCGTCACGCCGAACCGGAGGGTCTTCAGAACAGTCATATTCGGTCGGAACAGCGGGGTACGTGACGTGAACGCGCAACACGTGACACGCGCTGGATCCGGCGATTTACACTTTATTTGGATGCCTCACGCGACATGACAATGTGGGCCTTTAGACAATGGAATGGCAATTTGGTGGCGCGGCAACCGGTCGGGATTTTCCGAGCTATATATGTTTAATATATACATATAGCGGTCGGCGTGGTTTGCTTTTTTTGCGTTACCAAATATCGGAACCCCATAGTTTTAATCCAATAACCCGGAAGTATTGTAGAAGCTAGGAAATAGTGGCGCGCGTCTTCTCTTACATAGCCCCCCTCACGTACGCGCGAATTGTGCGACCGCCGATAACTGCGAAGCCCCCCGGAAAAACAGAGACACAGAAAACAGAAAAAAATTTGGCCCGCCTCGGACTTATCGGCCGCTGGTGGATCCATCGCGTAAACCCGGCCCGGACCAAACGCTTGTATACGACATCGTCTTGCATGGTTACAATATAAAAGTATATAATAGACACCACCCCACCATCTTTCGTTGTGATTATTTTAGGTAATATTTTCACGAGCATTTCCAGAAACATTTTTACTTGCCTTGTGTTTTATAAATAACATTTTCAAAAGGCGAAACTAAAAGAACCAAACAATAACAGGAACGCAAAATGTCTGCTACAGTCGAAGCGATTGGTGCCACCACCAAATTGACTCAACATGAGATCATCCCCCACAAGACAGATATCGGGGCGTTGGCCAACAGAATTAACCTGGAGACACGTGCTCTTCACAATAAAATCGATAAGTTGGTGACACTAAAGTTTGCCATTGCGTTAAGAAACTATAAGGTGTACAGACAAGGGTTGCAAAGTTTCTACCATGTGTTTGCCACGGTGGAAGAGTGTCTTTTTGAGGAGTTTGAGGACCCAACCAGTGAATGGAGCGAAACTTTACGCAAAGTATGGAAGCCTGAGATGGCCCGGAAAGAACGCGGTCAACAAGACTTGATGTTCTACTACGATGACGACAAACTGAAATTCTTGACCCCAGTAATGCCGGCACAAATCGACTTTGTCAACCACATTCGTGCTGTGGTGAAGGAAAAGCCTTATCTTTTGTTGGCATACTTGCATGTGATGTACTTGGCACTTTTCGCGGGCGGACGTGTCATGAGATCCTCCGTGAGCCGGGCCACTGGTCTTTTCCCTCATAAAGACGGGTTGAAACACGAGGAAATCGTTAAGTTGGGCACCAACTTCTTCTCGTTCGACGTGCCGGACGAAGACAGCTTCCGTCTTCTTTATAAGCGGGACTACGAGTTGCTGACTCGGAACTTTTTGACCGAGGCGCAAAAACTTGATATTATTGCTGAATCCATGTATATTTTCGAGCAAAACGCCAAGTGTGTCAACGAGTTGCAGGAGCACAACTTGGCTAAGATCCAGCACACGTGGCAGTACTTTATGTGGCAAAAAGGTGCCAGTGCCGTGCAGGTGATTTTGATGTTGATCATCCTTTTCTACCTTGTGAGAATGGGCCGTTTTATGCTTGCGTAGATGTTTTCGGATTTGTGGATTGACTTGGGTTTTAGGTTAATGACTGGCTCATACATACTTATTATATACCTGATGATTTTAATTTTCATGGAGGACTAGTTTATTTGAAAGGATGTAGGTACATCACAAACATACTTATAACATTGAATTAATTTTGGTCTAGTGGCCTGTTATATCTTAGATATACTGACTGTTCTGGTAGTAATAGGAAGGAAGATTGCGTTAAATTAAAATGGACATGAAACACTTTTTTAACAATGTTTGGTATTAAATGAGGCAAAGACTAAAACATTTCTCAATATGCTTGGGTAGAACTTTTATAATGTCCGTCCTCTGAAAGTACCAAGCCCAGCCAGTACTGGAACCTAACTGAAAGGAAAGAAGAAAAAACATCAAGTCTTTTGATCAAAAAGGAGTTCAGGTTAATTACGTCGAGCAAAGAAATCCAGGTTGCCAAAACAAACCCAAAAGGAATTCTTTAAAATAGTCACATCCACATATTTCCTGTTCTTTTAAAGAAACAGCGTTAATGATGGCAAGTCAAATATGTACTGGAGGTGTTTTTTGCGTGTGCTTTCTGATACACAATCCACCATTACCTTATAAACTTTGTACGAGAACTTTCTCATGAGATACCTATCGTTGAAGCTATTCAAGGGAAAGTTCAGCGAAATTAAGAGTGAATTTCAATGACAAGAGTAATGAAGAGTTAACACATACTTAATTGTAATCTGAAAGTGGAAGAGAGTAAAGAGCTTTCTAGTAAGAGATATCCATTAAAATACGAAGAACATCTGTAATCACATGACTTGTTCAGATTATTTGTACGACTTAATGAATAAGTGCTGGTCGGGTAAAAAAAAATGACACCATGGTATTCAAAAAGGCAATGTTTTATTATACCAAAATCCCTTCGACATTTGGTGACTGGCATCTGTAATAGTAGATTGACAACCATAAACTAGTAAGTACCCGAAAAGACTAAGATAATGAGTTTTGCTTTATTGGTTAAAAAGATATATAAATTGGAGGTGAAAGATATTCCACCAATGCGAGTAACGTCAAAAATTTGAGGGGTATAATGGGGGTGATAATTTGCCCGTCGTTTAGAAAGACAACAAATCTAGGCCCATTCCCAAGTCAAGTTAATCCGACCCAAACCCTGGTTGGCAATTTGGGCAAAGGCAACAGGGGAAAGGTCCAAGTCATTTGGCAGGCAACTTCCACATCTGTCTACTACAGTGACTTCCACGGACTTACCTTCATAGTGTGCAATAAGCTTTGCACCACACAAAGTGTTCTCATTGGGGTTTCCACCGGGGGTATACAGCTCATACAACTTGTCTCCAACGGCAACAATGAAGTCAGTGTCGGCATTAACCATACCACAAGCTCCCATTCCTGGATTGTAGAAGGTTGCTTGTCCGGCGAAAACACCATCACCAGTGCTAGAGGTTGGGCTTGCACCTCGGTTGTTCGCCACCAGTCTACCAGAAGGGCCCGTCTTAGAACCCTGGGGAGTATTATTTTGGGGAGTGTTGTTTTGAGGGACCAGAGAAGCCTGAGCCTGGGCTTGTGCTTGCGCTTGAGGAGCCTGAGAGGCCTGGGCTTGAGCTTGAGGAATTTCAGCAGCAGGTGGCTCAGATAAAATTGCAGTTACTTCCGGATACGCTTGGGCAGTCATTTGAACATATTCCATTGGAATATTTTCTTCAGCGTATGGCAGAGTTTCCTGGGGCATGAAGGCCCATTCGGACTCGGTACAGTCTTCAAAAACTGTGGTATATCTGGTGACAGTGACCCATTCAACCTGGGGGACCGGGGTTGCGGCTGCGAATGTAGCGAGGAGAAGCGCAATGGGTGCAAATTTCATCATCATGGGAAAGGTAGAAGGAGAGTAGAGAGTTGGGCTCAAAGGAAGGGCTGGTCCGAGTTTTGGGACAAGAGATAGGCACTGAAAAAGTAAGTCAGAGACTGAAAACAGAGGCTGAAGCTGAGTGTGCTGAAATATAAAAAAATTAATGTTTCCAACCGACTCTAGCCGGCTATTTATTCACACTATCGCGTGCAGCGGGCTTCAATCAGCGTGCGCGCGACACGCAAGAATTTAGGCCCCGGGGAGCCTTGACTAAGAATAGCGCTGTTAGATATGGCTATGACTATGAAACACGAAACCACTTTTTCCTATTTAGATTCTCCCAGGGGGACTATTTTCTTTTATTAGAAGATAGGTTATATTCAGAAAACGGTGGATGCTTTCTGTCCCTGTTTTGTTTTGTTTTGTTTTGTTTTCATTTTAGTTTTAATCTTGTGGGTGTTATTCTTGTGTTTTTTTGTGGGTGTTATTTTATGGATACTAATGATTTTTTAATGTCTTAGAAACTATTAGTTGGGCTTTTCGTGATGCAAATATCGTATTAAAACCTTTTTGGTGCTGGGTTACGTGCTTTGTTTCGGGCGCACTTGTACAGTGCTGAGGCCACAATATTCCTTTAGAGATTAAACACGGGGTATGGTTTGAAGTATATTCCGCGGAAATCAAAGTTTCAAGGTTTCAAGGTTTCAGGCTGTTTTTCTTCATACCAAAGTGAATGTACGAACTTTAGGGAATGCATGTTCTTCTTGAGAAAGGCCTCAATATTCCCGATACTATACGATCTATTGAAGAAATATTTCTTTGATTGCTTCGAAATGTTATTGGCTCCAATTTTTGTGAATTTCCAGAAGTTGAAAATTTGTGCTTGGTCTTTCAGGCTTGTGAGAAAAAGAAATAAGGACAATTTAGTATCTGGAAGGTAAGATTATTTCACTGATTCACTATCATATTCAAGTTGAATATGGCGGGGGTTAAGACATTTTAACCCCTGGTGATTGGCAAACGTTGAAGGTCTTAACTAAGCTGGTGGCCAGTGTAAACATGCTTCCTGATTTCTACTTTTCTTTAAAGATTCCACTCTTCGCAAGACCAATACGCTCTTGTTTGATGAGAAATTTCCAGTTCCAATATATGCAATCTATCTAGACATGGATGGTCCTTTGGCCAATAATTTCCCAGCTGGTGACACTCCAGATCACTCCAAGAACGGTTTTGAAAACTTCAGTCCGGGTTTTCCCATTCGGTGGCCTCTACTGAATGTATGAAACTTTCATAGTTGCAAAGTTTCAACATTATTGAACTCCAAGGTGTCCATAGTATTGGTGGTGGCTTCCAAAGTCTTAGCTCATATTTACAGAGACCGCTTTCCCACACATATCTGTAGCACCTTTTCAAACATCTGGCAGGAAGTTGAAATCTAGGATCATAGTGTTTGAAAAGGACTCTGAAGTTAAATGTGCTTGGAAACATAAGGGCTTGAGTGGAAATCAGTGACGTATCACAACTGAGCGGAAGAAATCCATAGGTAGTCTCCTCAATAATGAATATTGTGTTTCCCAACAAGAGCTAATTTCCATTTAAAAACTAGCCCTGGGATATATATCAAAATGCCAGGCTTTTCATTTACAATTTCGATCCTTTTGATTCTTCCAGGCACGAGGCACAAATCCTGGGTCTTCGCCAAGGCAAATAATATCCTTTATAATATTCATCGATAGTTACAGAACATAATAAAAGACCTGTTTCACCTCTTATCAAACATTTGTTACCCCTCCTCAAGATATAATTATAGCACCTGCACTACTGTGGTGGAAATTTTAACATCTTTCTTAGAAAAAAAGCGTACACCAGCTTCTGGCAATGTTGCAGTAGAGTGAAAGAAAAACATGGAAATAGTTTTGACATCAGGAAAAAAATTGAAGTTGACAGGGTAGTAAGAAGTGGAATCCGTACCCTATAAAATAGGGAAAGTCATATTTTTCACCTTATAGGATCTACTTTACTTGAGGCTTTTTCTTTAAAAACCACTTCTTGGTTCATACACAAATTTCTCCATTTCAGATACCTTTAACTTACAGTATATCACACTGTGTTTACTATCACCATACAGGCCATATTATGTATTCTATTTCAATTTTGCCTTCAATTACGGAGAACCCCTCATGTTCAAAAGACCTCACCAGACTTTCCCAACTTCTAACCTACTCCGAATCGTCCTCGCTTTCGTTCTCAGCCAACAAGCTTGGGTCCAACTCGTTGGTGACTCCTTCGCTGTGATCCTTTACCCAGTTGTCAACCCATGCCGAAATCCTGTCAACATTTTCGTCCATATCCTCCACAGTATTGGACACCAATGGAATGACAATCTCGGGAATATATGCTCCGGCTGCATCCTGCCAAACCACCTCCATGATCTCACAGTCCAAGTTCTCCTGGATCTTATTGTCCTTGTAGCCTCTTTTCGACAATCTCTCGTATAAACTAGCGGTGTCTGTTTTGAGAACCACCACCAAATCGATCAAGCGTTCGGGGAAAATGTCACAACAGTGCCAGTCCACAACTGCACCACCTTCACGCAAATCTGGCTCGAGGGAATCCAAGAGCTTGTCTTCATCAACCACATGGCTGTCGAATTCGGCATCGTACGACTCAAAACACTTGCGTTCCTTGGCCAATTCACTGATGTTATAGTGTTTATAAGGTGAATTGAGGTGCGACACCAACGCTTCGGCATGCGACGTTTTTCCGCACCCGGGCGTGCCGGTGATGATGATGTTTGGATGGAAACGAGTTTGCTTCATTGGTTTATCTATGACTAGAGCAAAATATGTGGTGAAGATTTAAAAATGGTATAGTGGAAATTTGGCTTATCTAGTGCAATTTGGGGACGAAGGCATCGAAGCTATTTGGGGCTGGGTGCAGGAACATGAGATGAGGCCGTTTTGTTAATAGAACCAATGCCGAAAAAGGTGATTATTTTGAAGAGGGGCTAGGTGACTTAAAAGATTAAAAGGATAAATGCTTTTTTTTTCATTGGTAATTTTGGTAATTTTGGGTCCATTAGTATATTGTTCCGTGTTTATAAAGACTTTGACTGCGGAGTCGCGATTTTGGCGGGGTATTGCTATAACGGGGGAAGGGGAATCCAGTTACAACTTTGGAAATGGTCACTAATATGGTATTTCAGAAGAGGACCAGTGCAGACATTTACGGGATAAAGATCACACCCTTTTTTGAAGGTTTTGGTGAACATTAACGCCACAACTGATGGCCATTAACTATCTATGAAAATCTACATTAAAGTTTAAATCACGATTCCATTAAGAAAAAAAAAAAACCAACAAACAGAAAGTAAAGACACTGGATTAGTTTGCCCCAATTTTCCTGATTGAAAGCCACATTTTTGTGCTTTTCATACTTTATGAGCTCCTTAGCTGTTCATATCTGTATTATTGCTTAAATGCTTTTTATAACCCTGCTGGTTAATTCTGTTAGTCTTGGAAGTGTATATTAGGGGCTAATTTTCACGTTTACCAGCATATACACACGAGAAGTACAGGAAACAAAACTCTTTTTTAATTCACCGGTGCTCAGTTTTAAAGAAAAGTACCGCCTTAAAACGCTTGGTTGCGAAATCGCTATAAGTATGTATGTCCACAGCCCCGTAGGGATATGTCAAGCAAGAAAGCCCTGTTCCACTTAATAATCGCCAATACACAAGAAAAAGTGACTTGGAACTAAAAAGCTTTTGTGAACAAGGGCCACTTTAACATTGGACTTCAAGGCACCAATACATAACTCATTATAAAACCCAACCCATACCAACAGTTGACTGGATCTAACGATAAATTGACTGGCGATAAAATTGTGGCCCAAATAATAAATGAAACCAAATATAAACCAGTCTTTCTCACATCAGTATTTCTCACCAGCCAGATAAAAATTCCAAATAAACACAGTCAAAATAGTATGATCAGTCCAGGCCCGTTGCCCACCTTTTCCCCTTTTATTCCTTTCTGCGTGCCAGATACGGTGGAGGCATACAGTCGTGAGAATAGGGCGGAAGGGTTTCCTGCGTGCGCGCGCTTTGCTTCTCAAACAGGCGGTACGCCAACGCGAGAATCGACCGCACCGATGGAGATAAGTCGGGATTTCCCATCGATGTCTGGAGCGCGTGGAGCCGTCGCCCGCTTTCGGTGTCCAACGTATTACTGGCGAAGGCGTCGTCGTAATTGTATTCCGTGGTTTCCATCGGCCAAGCAGGCTCCCAAAATGAAAGCATGGACGATTGTGAGCTTGACGGGCTGCTGAAATTGCCAAACAATTGGCCCTGGGGTTCGCGCAGGGTGTAATCTCCGGGGCCGCGCATGCTCACTTCAGGCCCAGTTGAAGGATTTAGAGAATTTGAAACATTTAAAGCATTTGAAGTGTTTAAATTGCCGGAGCTTCTAGAGCCCCTCGAGCCCCTGGAGCCGCTTGGATTTGGCCTACTGGGGCTTGTGGGGTATTGGTAAAATAGGGAGCCTTGTATGAGTTCAGAGGACGAGACGGCACTGGGGCCGGAACTGGAACCGGTGTAATTGGTGGAATCGGTGGAATTGGAGGCGGGGTCGTCATTTCGGCGGAAGAAAAACCCACTCTTGCGGCTGCCCCCAAACATTAGCGAGTAACTCCGTTCATTAGGGGGGCTACTTTGCCGTTCATCAGTGGAGCTCCTTTTCTTGCGGGAAAACGGCAGCTTGATCATGAAAAAAAGACGGGAAATCGAAAATAAGGCAACAAAAACTTGTAGAAGCCCCGAGGTAATTAAAAAGGTCAAAAATACAACACACGCTAATAACGGCTACACAAAAAAAAACCGTAAACGAATGAGAATCGCCAAAAAAAAAATTAAAAAAACCTTCGTTCCCTCAACGAAAAAAGATTTACATATATATTTAAAGCGGGTCCTTGTTGGTTAATTATTGCTCCCTTTCATATTCTATGCACCGGCTGCCCATTTGGGGGAAAAAGAGGTTCTGCGCTCTTAACCTACTGCGATAAAGCAGCTGGAGAAGAGTGCGAATTCATCGGGCCCAGGCCCGGGGCTCAGCACCAGCTCAGGTTTATCCGGGGTAACACCTCCCACTTTTGATCTTAGGGGGTGTTTTTTTACCTATTCGTTTACTGTAATTATGACTGATCAGGAGTGCTTGTATACTGGCAATTAATTGATGTTGAATTTTTTTCTTTGGCATGAGAAATGGGTAGGTTTCAAGTATTTCATTCAATGCTCTGCCCATCAAAGAGCACAGCATGACGCACAGCATGACATGTTTCCCCACTTTCTCTTGGTGATGGATCCCCCACACACTCTACAGAAATCTTATCCGAACCTAACAAGCCGCACGTGAACCAATCCTTAAAACGGTGTTCCATCTACCGTTTTCGTTGTTAAGTCCGTGATTACTAATTCCTGGAGGGTGGCTATAAAAGGTGGCAAATCGGAGATAGACAGAAGGGGCAATGGTTGTGTATTTTCTGTTTATTGATTTGATTTCAATTTCCTCCTTCTTTTTTTCCTTCTTATTTTCTTTACTTTGAAGAGAGCAAACGATCTTGTGTGTAAATTACCTGAATCTTATTGTTTCCTAGACTTATGCTTGTCCACTCAGCAACTACCATCTTCGGTCGTTGATCTGCCGAGAACTACTTTTCCTTCGTACGAGAGGTAAAAAGGGGAAAACACCCGCGGCTCTATTCTCAAAACGGATACTTGCTTTTGGCACTTTCTCCGTACTTGCTGTTTTATTGGAGGGAGGTAGGAATCGATAAAGTTAAACTCTTGGTCACGCATAAATTGCACTTTCACATACGGTGTTGCAGAGGGCTGGTGTTACAGAGAATAATGTTTTGGATAATGTCCGTAGTTTAATTTCAGACCAGGAGTGTTATGCCTAATTAATACTAATGGTGGTCATATCTTACTGGAGTCAGTTTGGCAAGAGGAGTATTGGAGACTTCTAATTTCATGACTGGGCAGTAAAAAAATGCATGATGATAATCCGATGAAAACAGTGTTTAAGAGATTGTTATTCTTAAGCTGTGATAATTCTCGGGTTTTAGATTCATTGTTGATTCCCTTTTTCCATATATCAGAAATACTTCTAGCACCATTAAACAAGTGATGGTTGAATTAATTTCAATGATGCCAGTGGATAGAAGTTCGGGACAAAGGCGGTAAGTGGGTGAATTATTCTAGCCACAATATTCTTTCAGACACGAATAAGAAAACCGTTGAACATTTTCCATGATTTTTAAAGAATCTTCCATCAAAGAGGCCACTTTTAATGGTCAAATCTGTATTTCATCAATTAGTACTTAATTGTGGTGAAAAGAGTCAAAGATTGGCCGTTCCTTCGTCAATATGACCCAAATGCCTCCCCTTTATTTTAACACTGTGTTGAGACAAGTCCCGCAAGAGGTAAAAAAAAAAACCTTTGGGAGTATTTTAACTCCACAAACATCAAAAGATTTTTAGAATTCTTGAACCTTTTTTTGAGTATCTCGTAGCAGAGAATTTTGTTATTTTCCTAAACTGAGACATCCCTAAAAGAATCTTCCTTATTTCTGTGTCCTTATCTTCGACAGAGTAAAAAAACCGGAAATGAACTCCTCGTTGATCATGGTATTGAAAATAACCACACCCATCTTTATCAATCCTATCAAACCATCGCCGACTTGTCTGTTTCATTGTAGAGATCTGAGTTAAGGCCTCAAGAAACGCTTCAATTACTTCATAGAAGGTTGTTTTCAAAAACAATATCCAGGGGAGTATTATGACGTTTATACCGAAGTTATTCCCAAAATCGACCATGTCCATGAGATTTACCAGGTTGGTTATACTACTAGAACCTTGAAAGATGAGAATATCAAGGTCTATGGTACCAATTTAACTGCGAAGAGGGTACCAATCAACCACATCACGTTCCTTTTCTTGAAGCTTAATTGATCATCTTGAGAGATTCTTTCCAAAACTATTTGGCAGAATTGTAAGAAATATATTTCAAGATCTTTCACGAGCTTCCGAAAATAGTCGTAACCATTCTTCTTTACTCACAACCGAGGCTACCATCTTCAGAAGATTTATGTTCGGTGTACTACCTCACAAACAAATAAAATACTTATAGCTTTGGTGATTTTTCTGTGGAATCCTATACTTCTTTATCAAGTTTCTTTGTAGTCAGGAAGTATATATACTGTCTGAACAAGTGTTGAACCTGCAAAGTCAGTCAGCTGAATAATATGGTTTTGAGCAGTCTGCCCTAGATTTGCACCCACAACCAGTCAGTCATAACCTAGCCTATAGCAATAGTTCGCCCAAAACATAAAACCATACAGTTTCTGAGAATCTCAGGGAAAAAGCCCAGAGTGAAAATTTTGGAACTTGAACATTAATAAAAGGTTTCTTAGGTTGACTTAAAGATATATTGACCCTCTCTTCAACAACCTACCTTAGTCTTCACCATTGTTTAACATACAGTCAGAAGACTCAAGAGAGCTTATATGTTTACAAAGGTCTTAACCCCAAAAAAATGCCAATTCTGATACTCTTATGTTTTTCCTGTCGTATAACTAGATCGGATCGTATCAACACATAGTGGTAGCTCGTTTATCCCATAAACAAGCAGGATCCATTTTTTTGTCTTAGACACACTGAAGCGCTGCTTAGGGGAAATCGTGCCATTTTTCCCCACCTGAATTGACCAAAGTCAACTCTCGCCAAAAAAATAAAATGTCACTTGTTTCCCACCCGCTAGTTATCATCCTTTACTCCCGCGTGACTGCGCACGTGACTTCTCCTACACTGCAGCGTGCGCAACCCATGTTCTATCTGGACCCTAGATCTTACCTCTGAAAGCCAGTACGACACCTTAGACCTGTCCATTCTCTACCCACAGGCCGTTTATATACTGTGATCTAGCTGTTTTCCAAAAAAGCAGTCTCAAAAGGCATATATCTCATTACAAAACTTTTTTTTGTCCAGAAAAGCCTCTGAAATCTCTTGCGGAATGTCGGTGCTTCCCCCAGGTCTACAGAACACTTCAGCCAACAATATAAGTGGCAATTCAATCACGCCGCAAGGCTCAAATGTCGCCAAATTGACTTCCCAGACACCCAACGACACAGGCACGCCAGTAGAGCAAAAGGTGCCGCTGATTTCGCGGTTTGGCTTGGGTGGCCTCGCGTCGCTTGTTCGGCCCGAAGAAAATGACCAGGCAACGTTTGCCATAGGGCAAAACTTGGCCCTTATGGGGGTGGATCTTTCGGAAGACTCTCAGATCTTAAAGAATCTTGCTTCTCCTTGGCAGGAGACGTCGCGGTCCGAGGTTGAGCCGTACTTTACCCTCCCGGATGTGATTCTAGAGAAAAACGTCGTGCCCAAACCAGAACCGTGTGACAGTAAGATTCTGTCGTTTCTGGACGAAACCCTCTTCTATATTTTCTATACCAAGCCTCGAGACACGCTTCAGGAGTATGCTGCACGTGAGCTTGTTCTCAGAAACTGGCGCTATCATAGAGATATCCAGGTGTGGTTGACCAAAGACAGTAACGTGGAGCCCGTGCTCATAAGTCCCGATGTGGAGCGTGGTGTCTACGTGTTTTTCGACCCCCACAACTGGGAGAAGATACGGAAGGAGTTTGTTTTACATTATTCTTCCGTGCAAGCGTAGTTGTTTTGGGTGTTTTTCCAGCATATATACCAAGGGAACATTCATGTTCCTGCGGATGGAAACTATCTAAATGTAGGGGTGGAAATGGTGAGAAATAATTCCTCGTGGAAGAAAATATGGTGATGAAAAAGAGGTTTCATAATATATAGCACATTAATTGCATACATGCTTCGGCGATCTTACCATAAGGTGAATATCCAAGGAACCTTCACCCATAGGGTGATCTGTTGTCGTATCAAAAGGGAGAAGAACACGATTTTGCGTTAATATTCACAAGATTAAACTTCAAAGTAGTCTTGCAAAGTCCAGTTCCCGTGTATTTTGTACGTGCTATTATTAAAGAAAGGGATATGACCGATTCAATCAGCCATAGACCTCAAGGTTTCTGAGTTGAAGCCGAACATGGTCAATATGAGTGATTCATTGAAATTGTTAAACCCGAATCATGTTAAACAGCTTGTGTGTTGACTTTGCGAGTTCTTTCCATCCACTGACTCAGGAATAAGGATATGTGAATGGAATGCTATCAAGGGGAGAAGAAATTACCCACATGTGTATTCTAAAGGAAGTGTGTATTGAGAACAGGAATTAGAGAAAAAAAAAAACGTAATTGAATACCCCGGAATAAAGTTTGGATTGAGGAAGCGACTAAGAAGCCAATAAACTTCTGGATCTCAACAAACTGTAATCGATGTCTCTCCAAGAAAAGTTCAGAATTTCTATAATATAATTAATCGACAAATACGATGATGGAAAACGTCCGTTTTTTTTTTTTTCTGTGGATAGATACTCGTGCCTTCCTTGATATCACTGATAGGAATTTGATCTACTAAATTTTTGCAAAGGACCTACCATTCACTTTTCTATAATTCTCGGTTGTTATGATCTATATAATACTTCTGACATACTTTCTCTACTTATTTCGACCATCTCAAAGGCAATACACATTATTCTGTGAGATATTTTCATGTAAGTTTTCATGTGAAAACTATGAAGGCATGGAAGTAAGTTTCTTTTCCTTCTTTCAAATTTCGTTATCTTGGACAAGATTATAAAAACCACTCTGAAGAGTGGCCTCAGACCTGACCATAATTTGCATGACTATATTGTACACTTCTTTACACCATACCCTAGGGAACACACAATCTTAGCATAGTTACGTTTTCTTTCTTATTTCATGGGCATTACCCCAGGATAAGTCCTTTCACTGGGTCCGAGGAAACGAAATAAACTTTCCAGATAACTTGTGTAATTAATCATTAAGAAAGGGTGCCACTTGGCCAATTAGACTGGAATACGAATGATTTCATGCGAAAGAATCTACCAGCAAGTCTGATAATGGCGAGAATTCTGACAAAACGGTTTATGAAATTGCATGGTTTTATTATAGCCGGAAACCTATTGCTGGAAATTTTTGGGGGTTCTCATTGGAATTTGTTCACTAATGTGTAAGAAACAATTATGGGAAATTTTAGAAGCAAACAGTACTTCCACATGCCAGAACGCCAAATAACAAAGTTGCAGAACATTCTGGGGTCTAATTTTAGAAATGGAATAGGGCCCAGAGGCCCGTAAACTCTTTGGATTATCCGACCATTCTAAGAAATAGTCCACCCAGATTTTTTCAGAACCATGTGATTACAATGAAATAGAAATCCATGGAGCAGTAGGCTTCAAAGTGCTTGTCTTTTCCTTGGTGCTCATGATGAAATCCAACTGATCTCAACAAATAGATCTAAGTCTCGTCCCATTCTTCACCCCAGGAATCACACACCTAATCCCACTTACGGAAATTGTCCCAGACCAGAATGATGATCTTTAAGGGGACACTGTGGAGATCTCAAAAATAACTAATGACAAAAATGCAACCCCATTGACACTCAAAACTCCCACTTATTGTTTCAGGTACATCACCTTGTCCACCTTCACCTCTCCGTTCACATAGGTATAAATATAGACGGTACCCCGCGAACTGTTGGTGTCCAAAAGGCAGAAGGAAGGGAGACTCGATGCTAAGTGCGTAGGACAGAACTCAGACTCGTCGTCACCCAAAGAAGACTTGTCAATTTGTTCCTCGGGTGTCTCTTTATTGATTTCAGGAGAGTCTGACTCATTTTCAGGCGTCCCCAGGTTTCCAGACCCAGGTTTAGCTTGTTCAGAGTCGGGGTTTTGTGCAGAAGACGACTCCGCATCATTTTGATGAGTTTCACCACGACTTTCATCATCATCATCTTCTTCTTCATCTTCCTCATCCATATCGGGCCAGTCCATGTTAAATGCACCCGTGGCGCTTCCCGGATTGATGAAAAACTTCCCGTCTAGCGTATATGCCTCCACACGGTGGGTTCCACCCCACACCAAGATATCGACGTCAATTTCTCGGGCAAACGTAAGAAGCAGCAACGGATCGTTCCGGGGGACAATCTGCGACCCCAGCGTGAAACCTATACGAAAATTATCTGCCGTCGCTACCTTATAAAGAGGGAGCGAAGGGTCTGATTTTCCCTCAAGCAACGCGAGTTGTTGGCCGACGATTTGAAGGTCGTCAAATTCACCCCTGACGGCAGTGAAGAACGGAGAAAGCTCATAGAGAAACTTCAACGTACTAGCCAGCTGGGTGATGTTTCCCAAGCACAAGACCTGGGAGATTTTGGCATTTGACGGGACCGCAGGGGCGTTCGGAGATAAGAGTTTGCGGAATTTGGCCGGGATTTCTGTCACTCGTTCGGGGATGAAAAGATCGCCAATTAAAAGCGTGAGCATTGTGAGAATGGGAGATTTTGAGTTTATCGAAGGTTTTGGTTCAATTAGGATTGTGGATTCCTATGGTTTGTGCAGTAACTCTTATGTTCTATGATATTCAGAATTGGGACCTCGGTGTATTTTACTTAGACCGAGCGTTGGGCCGGTTGGGCACATTGTCTGACCAGGTAAGGTAAGTATTTTCCGTTCTGTGTGCAAGACATAATATTAAATTTCGCCTAAACAAAGCTGAAATCCATCTTTGCGTTTTTAGGATATTTTTTAAGGCCTGAAAAATCTCTAGGTGTATTTCTAGAGAGAATGGGTCCGTTTATTTTGGAATAGTTTGGGACAATGTGACTGCTAGTATTCGTGTAATGTGTGCGTATGGACCATTTCATACTGAAGTATTATATGAATTGGCTTCCATCTATTTGAGTGTTTTATATGGGAAAACGGTTCACTTTTGGGTCTTGGAAGTAGCCATCGCCCATTATTTTTCTTTTTTCTCGTTTGTATTTTCTTCATACGGTTTTATCGATACTTGTATAGAGAGCTAAATCTCACGGGGTCAGTGCACTATAACGGGGTCAACTCTACGAGGCGACCATCCGCTGAATGAGCACTGAAGAACATCTTCACCTTGAATATGCAACTCTCCAATTCTTGGTCAAAGAAAAAAAAGAACAAAATCTTTCTATTTGGCTCATCATTCATATTGATATCATCTTGGGGTGGCAGTACTAATTGTATGTCACTATAACCAGGACTTGCGAAGATGGACTCGATTGGTATAAGTCCCCTTTGATGTTCCCTCCAATACAGACTTGCAATAAAGGAAAAGTATATAGATTACACCTGGCTATTTTTTCGATGGGTTAGAGTGGATAAAGACTATAATAAAAATATAGACAGGAATTTTTAGGCTCAAACTTTGCATTCATCACGCATTTCTGAAACGGACGGGGTCCATCAAGCACCCGGCTTTACAGTCTCAAGTTGGATGGTGTGAAATTCGTATTTTGGTACTTATTAAATACAGGGATATTGTGTTACAATCGGTCAGTTTTCTTCTCTTTATTACCCGATGTGTGTTCAAATTCACTGCTGTCCTATATACCTAGTGACATGCTTTTTCGCCCAAGAAGTAGGCTATCTTCAGGTGCGTTGTATATTGGAATACCGACAAAGTTCGATAGGTGATGTTTTCCCCAAATTACAAGTAGACAAATAAACATTTCCCATGTAAAGATTTAGACAATGTTTTGGTACTTTATTGTTTTCTTTATATTGCAGTCCGCTCTTTACCTCTTTGTTCAAAGCGAAAGTTGTAAAAACCATGGGCGAAACCCCGAACAATTCGGAATATCCAAACATAACGGAATTTCCATGAAGCTGATAGTTTGTATCCACAAAGCTTTTCATTGGCCGAGCCTAGTCTCTCTAGCTCCTTTATTGCTTTTCATTGTCTTGATGATTTCTAGTATATGTGTCGTCTTTCCATACTGATCAACACCTGCCTCAGGAACCAGTCGACAAACGGCAAAATTTGTTATCCAATCTGTAATATCCACATAAGATCTTCACAAGTCACTTTGTTTGTCTCTCGATGAATGTTAACGAATTTTGGGGGAAAATTAAACCCATAGATCGAGGGACGGGCAAGAATTTCTCAATGCTAGACAATAGAAACCTGCTCGATGCAAAGTCACACAATGTATTTGAGGTATTTAAACGATCACAAGTGCAGTCAATAACATTGTAAGACATCCAGGCCTTTCCAATCTCATTTGTCAATATTAGAGCGGGGAAAGAATTTTCTACTTAATATCTTTTGTTTTGCTCAAGAAAAATTGAGTGTGTTCTTGAAATTCATACCCAGGTTCTCGACCAAGTTCCATCGTCCTTCCTTTGCAATCAAAAACAATTCTTCCCTTCTCTCTGCTGATATAAAGCATCAATAAATCTTCCATAAGGTAATCCTCCTCATCATAAAGACAAAATACCCAAAAAGAACAACATGAAAATACATCCTTCAGTCGTTGTATTCTTAGTGCTTATCCCACGAGGCTTTTCATGCTACCTAAACTATGGTACTGTATCATTGGCAGCTACTTCTAGTACAACACCACCAATTTCAACCCCAAAATACCCCAGTTCAATTAAAGATATCCAGTCCCACACAAAAAGAAACGATGACGAAGACGATGAAGAAGACGACGGTGAAAAGCCGCTTTTGAAGTCACTTTTTTCGGGGGACGAAAACTTTTTCCCTAAAGATAAGTCAGTGGCATCATCATTCTATAACAAAATGGTCGATTTCAACCGTGAATTGCGTCATTTCACCACGGCCACTGGATTTGACAATGTGATGTTCATCTCCAAATATTCAGCGCTCAAAATGAGGTTTTTGCACATGAGAATTCAAGCACGCACCCTAACAGAAGAAGGAAACTTCTATAACTTTGAGCTTTTTGATCAATGGGCACGTACATCCTATCTTTTTGGGATGATGGAACACTATTTGCGATTTGAACATAAATTGCGCATGCAAGAGGATGAACCTCCTACAAACAGGACAGAGAAAGATAATAAGAGAGATTCTGAAGTGGCAAAGATTCTCCTTGACCTTACGTCACTCAAAATCGCCCTTATTTCACTTTATGGTGAAAGTGGGCTACCTGAAACGAGGTTACCTGGGTTTTCAGCGAAAGTGATCTCACTCCATGAGTGTTTCCAAGAATTGGTCAGGATGTTGGACACTTTTAAGGAAACAGAAACTGGGTCGGTGATTATTGATAATGAGGTTGCCAAGTTGGATTTTACTTTTGCGGGCTTCCTTAATTTGGCCAATGATATTGAATCTTCAAAGCAAACTCATATTGTGGAAGTTGAGTAAACCATTGGGGTAAAACGGCGGTGAAAAGTAAAACACAGGAGAAAGTGCCCAAATTTTAATAGCTAGTATGACTCCAAGGGATATAAATACTACAATAGTCCATGATAATTGCCGAAATTATGACATGGCAAACTTTTACGAGCACTAGAATTTGCAGCTTCAACTAGTGAGGTATATTGGAGAAAACATTTTTAGTTACCATGGCACGGAAAGAATATTGATGCCTAATAAACAACTTTCGGACTACAGTTAATTTCCCTTATATTAATCTCTTGGGTCAATTCTCTCAGACGGGAATTCACACATTTCGTAAAGGGATGATAATTCTTCGACAAAACCACAACTGAAAAGCAAACATGAATGGAAATGGAGAAGAAAAGTTAAACATGCATGTATTGAAAATCATTCGTATTAAATCCAAACAAAAACTTCTAATGGTTGTGTTCTCTGAAAATATCACGAATATTTCTTCCAGCCAAAGTCTTCTGGAATTTTGATGAACCGTCTGGAAGCTCAAACCTTCTTAATTCTCGAACACTCCCTTAATAGCGGCCATGTTGTGGAGCTTGTTGGTAATACGGAGGATCTTGCTGCTGTTGCTGTTGTTGTTGCATACGCTGTTGGTCATCCTTGGAGAAAATCTTTTCAAGCACCTGAGGATAATTGCGAAATATCTCGTCGAAACGGTCTCTGTTGGTCATCTGGAACACTTCGGGGTCTCTTGCCAAGGCAACAAAGAAGGTGGAGATACCAGACTCGATCACAGTCAATGATACACGAGTAATCTGGCCGGCAATCACAAATGTGAATGCCAAAACCGGCGCGTAATAGCCGCCGTCCGAGTTGTATTCTGGCTTAGTGAACTTCAAGTACAAGTAGGCGAAAAGTGCAGAGAGGTAGGCAACAAAAAGCGAGTAGAGCTGTATGGAAGTGTTGACGAAACAGTCGTTGATCAACGCATCCATTCCCTTGAACTTGATCAATTGGAAAGTTTCCTTTGCCGACGTGATGTAGTTCTTACCGTAGAGAGCAATGTAGATGTATGCGTAGTGGTTGAAGTAACGCACCATCCATTCGATGATACTGATGATAATATCCAAGATAAGGTAACCACAACCAGCACAGATATCACCGTCTCCAAAAGCGTTGTTACGTAAGATTTGCACCAAGCCCCGGATTAATTGAATGATGGAGACAATCAAAGACCCGAAACAGATGGAGCCAAAACAGTACGTCATGGCACGTTTAAACGCGCCCAAAGCGGGGTATTTAGGTTCTCCCTGGTCGGAGTTGGCCAAGTAGTACCACGTGCCGTAAACTCCAGCAATGGTCACGTGGATGATGTTCTTAAACACCTCGGAGATGTAGTAGCCTGCAAAAAACACAAACACCAACACTCCGATCAACTTGCTCTTAGAACACGAGCCGCCATCAAGCTTACATCCAGGATTGGTACTGTCCGGGGAGTACTTTATGTAGGTAGCGACAACCACCATCAGGAAAAACGCCGAAAACGCCCCCGAAGCCACAATTCCAAGAAATGACGTCAAGAGCGTGGACTTGTAACGTTTCATCACGTCAATTGTGATTTCAAGCACAGTGGCACTGAAAGGGATACGTGATCTACAAGACCAGTAAGTCCAGGCGGTAATGAGGGTGAACACAAGGAACACAATGGCAGGAGCATAGTAGCGTTGGGTGAAGTAGTAGATGGCAGTACCCAAGCCGAGAATCACATTCAAAATAAGGCCCGAGGTGATGAAAAAACGGGCATGGAGCCGGGCGAACAAAATAAGTAAAAACGACAATACCACCGATATAACAACCACAAACCCAAACAACACCGCGGTGTTCAGATTGAAGGTAAACTTGCTCAGCGAACTATATATAGAACCACCTTGTATGGCATAGGTGTGTCTCATGGCATTAAGCGTGATTCCGGAAATAGCCACAAATCCAGCCAACACCAAGAGGAAAAACACGCCAAAGATAATGTCATTAAATTTTGGCTTTTCGATCTTGAAAGCATCGTCATAGTTTTCCAGGCCCTTGGGTTTATCTGCGAAAGGTCCTTCTTGCTGGTTTTCGTAGTCTTGATGGCCTGGAGGAGCTCCTTGAGGCGGTTGGTACGACATTGTGTCTTGTGTCTTGTGTGTTTTTTGTTTTTCTGCGTGTTTTGTACCCTGTTTGCACTTATATTAAGCTAAGTAGCAGCAATATGGTCCTAGTTGGTGCCTCAATAAAATCTCTTATAGCAGATGTGTAGCAACGCAACTTAAGAATAATGGAAACAATTGCTCTGTGTTCCAAAAAAGATAAACTTTTTTATTAGTATTTATACTCAGATAAAAGGAGAAGTTGTAGAAATCTAGAAAAAGAGGAAGAAGTGTGTCACCCGCTAGAATGGAAAGTACGTTGCTCGAATGACCTTTTTTTTCCATGACGCAACGATAGCAATTATAACCATGCATATTTCGGTGCGGCATTGTGAAGGAGAACGGCTGTTGCTGCTGCTGGGGTGTTGTGCAGGAGAAATGTTTGAATGCGATGGCGGAGCTTTTAATACGGTCAACAGGTCCAAGTGAGAGGAGAGGAAAGAAAACGGAAGAACAATTTTTATAGAAGAATTGCAGTAAAATGACCATGATTGTTTCAAACAGATCTCCAATATGTTCCATGGGTGTTTCAGTACCGCGAGCAGGACAACCAGTCGGTCGTTCTCAGCGAGCCAGCGCAGAGCAAATAAGAATGGCGCGGGAGAAAAGCAGAAATAATGTAGGCAGCCAATTCACCAAAGCCAATATAAAAAGGTGGAAGTGAATTCTTGAATATTGTAAAGGCTTAAATGCCGTTCTACAAAATGAACAAAAACATTGTAATTTTTCTCTTTAGTATACCACTGATGGTTCGATCAATAGGTGCTTCCCATCTAGGAAAAAGTGCCAAGCCAGAATTCGATGGAAAAACAAACAAACATGCCTTCTAAAAAATGCGCACTTCTGGTGAAATTAACCAGGGAAGGGAGTACTAGTAATTAATCCCGAGGAAAGTTGTTCGAGGCAAAAATGATAATGAACAGATATATAATTGAGTTCCCAAGAGTAATTATTGCTCATTGAGGTGTCCTCGACGGACTCTAGTGAGAGAAAAATGAAGAGACCCTTTGACAAGGTTCATCGTATAAAGTCTACCTACACTGTGATAGTATTACTCTTAATTGAATACTGATTATTTTTTCCCGTTACTTGGTCATGGTGGGAGCCGTGGCAGCAACAAGCAACGAAGTAAAATTTTCTTGGTATAGTCTTCTTGACTACAAAGATCCACAATAGAACCCACCCAGGAAAAACTAAAGTCGGCAGTAAAGCTACTCACCATTAAAAGTTTCCTCCTATACAATAGAACGGTGGTGTAGACTTATAGTGTCTAATTTCAGTCGATGAATACAATCCAAAACATATTCATCTTAAATTGTTTCTTGAGTTGGGACACTTTCACATTGCTGACTGTTTTCATTTGTCAAGGAACCCAATTCCCAAGCGCATTATCCAGGTCCTATTCTCCGCTTTTCATCCAGGGCATATAGCTCTTAACTGTAGCGTGAATTGCTACAGGGAAGTACCAGAAGAAACACCAGGGACCTGAAAGTGGACCAAGGCCTCTAATAATTGGTGTTGTAACAGAACCAAGCTTCCAATGGGCTTCTTGAGAAAATTTTCATTGATGCAAGAGAAAAGCGTCATTCTTTTGAAACTCTACAATAGAACATAGCGAGATTGCATATTCCTTCTTTTGAACCCCATTTTATTTTTTTTCGACTGGCAAAAGTATAATCAATTTTATTTTTTTCTTGGCCCAGAAAACACAACCCGTGGTGTATAATCGAGTAATAATGTTATTTTCACTGTGGTGTCTGCAGAGCTCTTTTGGACGTTTGTATAGTTTGCAATCTCGGCTATTCTAAGTAACACGAATCAGCTCAGAGTTCTCTTGAATTTATGCGGCAGAAACACTTTCCCAAATTATATTTAGAGGCCACTTATCATGAGTTGTTGCTCACTGGCCCTCTTATGAGGAGAAGAGTATTCCCTTACATCAGGAAGAACGTCATAAAGAGGTCTTACTGAGACCGTCGACAGAGGCCAAACGCACAAAGAGTCGAATATTAATTTCGGTTTCTACTGTGGTATCCGTTTCTGTTTCTGGTTCTTGACTGTGGAAACTCTTTAAAAAAAATCATCAAGAAATCTTCCGGTATATCCTACGGTAGAAACCATTGAATTCAGACGAATATTAGATACTAAAGACCCATAGCTGGTTCCAATTTTTGGTTTAGAGCTTGTGAGAGAAAACATAGGTTGAAATTTGAGACCCTGAAAAAGAGCCATACAAATATAGAGAAAAACCTCAAACCATGGATAGAGTACGGAATATTGAAGTTATCCGGCTCTCCCGCTATACCTTCCTCCTTACTCCAGCGGCTCTTTAGGTCACGTCACCCCATCCGTACCTTAGTATGTTCCAACATCTTCTTCATTTGTCTATGCAGAAGAGGTTGAAAAAATTGTCTGCTTTGGCCTCTTAGCGTCTGGTTTAAGTGATTCCACCAGAAATTCGTGCAGCCACACTCATTATAAAGATGGATTTGAATATGTTGCAGATTTACCTCTTGCAAACAAAGATGAAAGTTAAAGCCAGGCAGTGGTGGACGAGGGTCATGCATTGGAAAATATGATTCAAAATTAGAAGGGTGGAAAAGGAATGGTGCTTTTTATAAATTGAATGTGAGGTGGACACGCAAGGCTTCCTGACAAAACTGTAAACGGACAATTACCCAACCATTTTTAACTCAAAAGATCAAAAAAGCTTCTTATAGCCTTTTTGATATTACTGTGTCCATGGAGACAAACATACTTGGTGAATTATCGAAAAAACAAAACCTTTTTTTTTTTGTTTCACCACATTCCACTAGATCACACATTTGGCCTTGTACGGTTTACCTAACACAACACTGTTCCAGAACATCTAAAAGGTTGTATAGTGTAGTGGTTATCACTTTCGGTTTTGATCCGAACAACCCCGGTTCGAATCCGGGTACGACCTTTCTTTTTGATTTTCTATGGCTCCACCTTATTTTTTTAAACCCCTTTGTGGGTTAAAAAAATGAGTTGTTGAAATTACTCAAAAAGGACTCCTCTTCAGGCAAAAAAGAAGTAACCCTCATAAAATTAAATTACAGCTGTACTTTCCCCACCACAGGCATTCATGGCGGTAGCCTGTACACAAGCCAAGGGCCTCGCGCAAAACTTCTACACGGCCACAGGTGACACTGTGACAGCTTGCGCACTGCCTGCCTCCAATGCACTTGTTCGTAATTCGCCCGGAGTCGTCCACGTTTAATCTTTCTACAGGCAGCCAGGCAAACATTGACAGTGGATAATTTTTATTTATTATTAATCCTTTTTTATTGGGTCATGCCACAAAACAGACCACCCCTCATTAATGGATATATAAAGGGATACGGTTCGCCCAGGATAGACTTTTTTTTCTATTTTTGGCTCCTTCTTTTCCGACCCTCCTCGATATCCTCGATTAATTATTTCCCTGCATCAGCAACGGTTCGCACGTGGGCCAATGCGACAAGCCGGTCCACCTAATCTATTGAGGCCTCTTGAGGCAGGAATAATATATATACATAAATTTCGTTCACTTCGTTACAACAACTTGAAAACACATCTAGTTGCGCTTTCACAGACAAAGTCATATTTTACAGGACATTCCTTTTCTGTTTGTTGTGCTCTTGTCTGGTTTTATTTTGCCCCTGACACTTTGTTTGGCCCACGATGAAGTTTGGTGAGCACTTGAGAAAGGCTCTCATCAAAAACTACAGTTTCTACTACATCGCCTATGATGACTTAAAACACCAGCTCAAGAAGAACTTGAAGGACCATGACTACGAATGGACTAACGAGCTCGAGGAAGATTTCTTGGCTGCGTTGGAGACGGAATTGGATAAAGTGTACTCCTTCACTAAGGTGAAAAATACCGAGGTCAACCGTCGTATTAAGGACGCCGAGAAGTACGTCTATGAGGTGGTGGATGCGTTGAAAAACCCCAACTCTACCAATAAGCCGCTGGAGCTGGACTTCGATGAGTTGGAGGATGAATTATCCGACATCATTGCAGATGTTCATGACTTGGCCAGGTTCACCCGGTTGAACTATACGGGGTTCCAGAAAATCTTGAAGAAACACGACAAGACCACCAAGTTTGCGTTGAAACCCATCTTTCAGGTGAGATTGAACGCCAAGCCTTTTTACAAAGATAATTACGACCAATTGATCGTCAAGTTGTCCAAATTGTATGATTTGGTTAGAACCAGAGGTAACCCGGTCAAGGGAGACTCTTCTGCTGGTGGATCCCAACAGAATTTCGTCAGACAAACCACCAAGTACTGGGTGCATCCAGACAACATCACTGAGTTGAAGTTGATTATTTTGAAACATTTGCCAGTGTTGGTTTTCAACGCAGACAAGGAATTCGACCAGGAGGACGCTGCCATCACATCCATCTACTTCGACAACAAGGATATGGACTTGTACTATGGTAGATTGAGAAAAGACGAAGGTGCCGAGGCCATCAGATTGAGATGGTATGGTGGCATGAAGTCTGACCAGATCTTTGTCGAGAGAAAAACCCACAGAGAGGACTGGACCGGAGAAAAGTCTGTTAAGGCCAGATTTGCCTTGAAAGAAAACAAGGTCAACTCTTTCTTGCGTGGAGAATTCACCGCCAGCCAGGCTTTTGAAAAGGCCAGAAAAGATGGCAAGAAGTCTTTGAAGGAAATAGACAATTTGGAGGCCTTAGCCAAGGAAGTGCAATATTCTGTTCTCAAGCACAAGTTCAGACCTGTCATGAGATCTTTCTACAACAGAACTGCGTTCCAGTTGCCCGGAGATGCCAGGGTTAGAATCTCCTTGGATACCGAGTTGACCATGGTCAGAGAAGACAACTTTGATGGCCACGACAGAACCAACGGTAACTGGAGAAGAATGGATATCGGTGTCGACTACCCATTCTCGCAATTGCCCGAAAAGGATGTGTGCAGATTTCCATATGCTGTTTTGGAGGTGAAGTTGCAGACACAAATGGGCCAAGAACCACCAGCCTGGGTCAGGGACTTAGTTACATCGCACCTTGTGGAGGCTGTGCCCAAATACTCCAAGTTCATCCATGGTGGAGCCACCTTGTTGACCGATAGAGTGTCTTTGTTGCCTTTCTGGTACCCACAGATGGACGTTGACATCAGAAAACCCAAGATTGAGCAAGATTACGGTATTCTCAGACAGCAAAACAAGTCCAAATCTTCTTCGTCTGGTGAAGACCTTGACGAAGAGGAGTTGATGGGCGACGACTTCGGAAGAAGATACTCCAGCGTACACTTTTCCAACGACATCAACCCATTGGAGGAAGACCTCGATGAAAACTCGCCTTTGTTGTTGCCCTCCTCTTTCGGGTCAAGAAAAACTGACTCTCCTGTGGCGGACTTCTTTGCTAGCTTGTATGGAAAGTTCCTCCACTACTTCAACGATGACCGTACCTTCACTATCAAGCCAGGGACTAACTTCGACTTGAACTCGACCTTCCGTTCGAAATTGCCTAAGGGCAAAGTCATTTGCGTTCCGGTGAGAATCGAGCCAAAGGTGTACTTTGCAGCAGAAAGAACCTTTTTGAGTTGGTTGTCAATCGGCATGATCCTTGGTGCCACTGCCACGACTCTCATCAACTACGGAAACAAGAGTTCTTTGGTCGCTTCCGTTGGCTTTTTCATTTCTGCCTTGTTTACCATGGCCTATGCAACCTACAAGTACATCCGCAGAACCTTAGCTATCAGAGAAAAGAAGGTCACGGAGTATGCTGATAAGTTTGGTCCCAACATGATCTGTTTTTTGATTGTTGCATCTACGTTTGCATCTTTTGCATTCAAGCTCTCTGAAAACTAGAATGATGGAACCCAAGGAACTTTCTGTGCCTGATATTTAATAAAATGAATTGTGAATAATAATATAATGAGGCTTCAACTTTTGATTTAAACCCAATAGACTTTAGATATAATAAATAATATAACAATTTGTGAATGAAGAAATAAAAGCGTGAAACAAAATAAAAACACCTCATCTATGACCTATGCTCACTCTCCTCAAGACCTTTCATTCTCTCACCAATGATCTTGTCCACATCAACATCATCATCGCTTCCTTCTCTCCTTATTCTCTTACCAAGTTTGGCAATGACACCATTCTTTCTCACCTTCATTTTAGCACCGCTAGGCAAAATCTCATACCCATTAATCTCGGGCGTCTCATAATCACCTTCCTTCGTGGCAAAGCCATCAGAGCTTGGTGGCAACTCCGTGTCTAATGGGTTTGTCCCTGCTCTCTTTCTATACACCGCTGAACCAAGGTTCTCATCTTGTATAGCCTCGGAAAGCTTGTTATCATGATGATATCCAAAAATCCTGAAGAGAGATAAAAACTTGGTTCTTGTGGTCGATGGGTCGCGTGCAAAAAACCATCCTTGTTGTAATTCCGTCAAAGCTTTCTGCTCGAAAGTTCTTCTCATGTTGAGGTCCTTCTCAAACAACTGAAAAATCTCAGTATCACTAGGTGCAAATATAAATTTCATCACCTTTATAAGAAGGTCAAGAAGAAGCAACACGGTAAAAAGCATCAATACTGTGGCCCACCACGTATAGTCACGTCCAAACTCAAGTAAGCCATAGTCAACAAAGAAAATCGGTTGCTCTTTACCTCTATGCAATGACATAATTAATAAGTTCCAGAGACCATATCCGAAGACTGAAATAAAGAAAGATGCAGGTGCAAGCCATTGAATATTATGTGTTTCCAAAAACTGTATCTTTGCGTTGATAACAATCACCAACGCCCAGAACATTGCAGTTCCTAGAGGAAGAGTTGAGTTGTCTTTGAGAGCGCTGAAACCCCAGGTTTCGTAAGCTAAAAACGAAACTGCTACACTTTGTACCGCAGCAAGCACCATCCATGACAAGAAAACCTTCAAGTTAAATGCTTGGTAAAGACGCCCAGTTGAATAAAGTTCGGGAACTGCCAAAAGAGTTGCTGGTTTCAAATCTTTTTCGAACATACCAATGCAAATCACTGCCAACGATGTAAAGAGTGTATTGAACATTGACAATGACCAACTTTCATATAAGGATGACCCTGTGAAAATTGTGTATCTCTGATAGATACATTGCGTTAAGTAGAACATCAACTCTTTGTAGAATGTACTTAAAACAAACTTTGATGTGCGGATGTAATTGTATCTTCCGTTGACTAGGAGTAATTTGAGCAAGAATCTGAATTGGGCAATAGCATAGTCCGCAGAACGGGCTGCTTGTAGACCTTCTTTTCCTGTTATTCCCACACCTATATCAGCACTTTGTATCATAGCAATATCGTTAGCTCCATCGCCAATAGCAAGTGTGACATCCTTTGGTTTTAATTTTCGAACGGAATCGACCATCTCTGCTTTTTGAGAAGGTGAGGCCCGACAACATATAGCAGAATCAACTTCGATACATAACTCGATAAAAATGGAGAAAATTGTCGAGTCTGTTTCGATTCTACTCAATGTAGCACCGTCTATGACAACGACGCTATGTGCAATTCTTCCTGCTTTAATCTCGTCAGAAGCTGTTTTAATCCTTTGGGTCATTTTTTCCAACCCCTCATCTATCGTGAGAACAATCACGGTAGAGTAATCTTTGATGAGGCGACAGGAGTATCCAATATTGATTGCTGTTTCTCTTTTGTCTCCTGTCAACATCCACATCTTAATTCCGGCTCTTCTTAATTTTTCGATAGCATCGCTGACACCTTCCTGCAACTTATCCTCGATTGCTGTTGCACCGAGTAATTGGAAGTTGGTTTCGATTTTCGACCCTATCTTTTCGACTTTGGCTGCCCTGTCATATAAAGCGGTTTTAGCTTCATTATATTCTTTGGCCCATTCTTCGTATTCAGCATTAGAAACCCACTTAAAAGAATAAAGCAACGTTCTCAAGCCATCTGTTGAGAAGCTCTCAATGTGCTCCAAAGTTTTCTCAATGATGTATTCCTCGTTCACCAAAGTTTTGTCACTTGGGATCAAAGACGGAAAGCCCTTATTCTCCTCGTGATTAGAACTTTCCAAACTATAGCGCTTAGCTTGGTGTGAATGTAAAGTGTCTCGAGCCTTTGTTGCAATATTATTCAAATCTTGGTTCTCCTTCAATACCATGCCGTCGATGGACCCAAGTCTTTGGGCCAAATCAATACTGGATCTTAGTGACCCAAAAGATTTGCGTGATTCTAACTCGTTCGAGAGTCGAGACTGAAGCACCACTTCTGCCTCCAAAACCTTTCTGTCGTTAGAAGAGAGAGTGATTTCTCGTGCTTTCTGTTTAGCCAATTCTGAGTTCTTGAGATTTTCTAGAATAACGTTATCTGCGCCCTTGCAAAAGACTCCGATCCTTGAATCTGGAAATCTGATCACAATCGACATTCTCTTTCTCGCGGAAGTGAACTCAATAACATCTAAAATCTCATACTCTTCGTATTTTGGTGGAGCTCCAAATCCATTTGGATACGTTTTAAGTTGAAGACGGCTATGTTGTTTTTCAAGCACAATAAAACCCAATTCCCTTGCGGCGTTGACCAATGCTAACTCGTCAGGAGAAGCAGCTTGGTAAATGATATTTGAGTCGGTGTCCGCCTCATTAGGTTCTTGAAGGTTGAAGTCTTCGAGTGTGTATGAGGACAGATTCTTGATGTCATTTTCTTCTTTACGAGGCTGACATGTATGGCATAATGCAATACTCATCAAAAAGAATGTCACCTTTTTGGAAAAAAGCGTTTGTGGGTTCGATTGAATATGCTTGAGAAGAAACAAAGAATTGGCTGCATCTTGGATTCTGAGTGGCTGCGCTGGGGATTTCCAAGTAGACTCGGTATCGAGCGAAGGAAGTTCCATACTTTGCCGTACGATTGATGTCGTACTGTTTCTTGGTGAATTTTCGCGAGAGTGAATTGGAGATCTTTGAAAGAATTTGGAGAAATAGTCTTCTGAATCTGGGCGACTTTTTTCTTTCGCGATCAAATCTACCTCATGTAACCAATTTGTACCGCAAACGCTAAACTTGCGAAAAAGCATTTTGTTGTCCGTGAGCGTTCCAGTCTTATCACTGAAGATATATGATACTTGGCCTAACTCTTCCAAGATAGTTGCAGTTTTAGCATCTGCTGGAGTATTTGACTCCACGTGGTACATATCAATGTCAAATTGAAGGAATAGTAATTGCATCACCTTGATGATCTCCATTGTCACGTAAAGGGATAATGGAATAAGGGTATTGTACATAATGACAAATCCCATGAAAGTGGCAGCAACACCGACGTCTTCTTGATAAGTGTACCACATTCTATCCTTATGGCGGTTATATAACAAACGCTGAGCCATCAAGGAGAAGGCCGAAAGGGAAACCACAACCACCACCATAAACAATACAATGTAGTTAATATTGCCTTGAAGTTTTGGCGCTTTAGTACGTGGGTTACGCACGTTGTTCATTCTAATTTTGGATTCTTCACCGGTAAAGACCACCAAGCCCAAAACTGACCGGGTATTCCGTAAGATACTTCCTCTATAAGCCACGTTCTCGGGACCTAAAGCATAATTCAGACCATCGAGGGTAAATTGACCTTCGAAATTGTATAGATCTGGATTTGGATCTTCTACCGTAATAAGACAAGATAAATTCTTGAGCAGGGTGACCTGGGATGCATGTTTCGAGAGTTCAGGGTGTGGAGATCTGGTTTTCAAATTAGTTTCGCCATCAAGTGCCATTGTTTCAACGTAAGCATCTGTGCCCTCGCTTTCTACAGCCAAAAGCACAATATCTGCAGGGATCCATTCGTCTTCTTTGATGTGCAAGATATCTCCAACTTGCACCTCCTGCCACTTAGCTGGATGCAGTTTAATGTTGTAGCGGTTCATCAAAGACATGTTCAGAAACCCATCGTTATTCAAGTCAGCAATGGATGATACAGAAGAGCGATCCACACCAAGTGTAGGCACAGGGATAGTTTCTGTGATGATGGTTGTTATCAGGTGGGTATCAAGCAGGGTCAAATCTGCATCCTCCTTGATTACATGGGTAAGCTTGTTGTTCTCATCTTTATCCTGTCCATGGCGTTTCCAATCATCCAAAGCTTCACGTGCCATGGAGATGGACATGAAGATCAACAATGGAACTATGGTAGTGAATTTTCCGGTTGTAGACCACGAGGGGATCATCTGCATTATTGCCACTACCATGAAGTAGCAATTGGCCAATTTCGAGAACTGTGCTTTGAGCTGTTTGGGAAGAAACGAGTATAGAGTATACCGAGACGAGGTAATTGTGTTCGGACAGTAGGGGTCCGTGGTGCGCTCGTCGATATATGCTTTGTGTTGAGCATTATAGAACTTATCATTGAATATGCGGTTTGCCCTTTCCTTGGCGATACAGAGAGGGATTACCCGTCCTGCTTCTGAACGGTCTAGGTCAGATTCCCCCAAGATTTTACGCTTAAGCCGCGTGATGAATGAAAGATACGAAGCCCTGGCACGCCGGCGTGCGGAGATTCTACGAGAACGCGGAGTATCGATTTCATCACCGCCGTCTCCCTCACCGCTACTTGTGGCCGAACTGATAGAAGGTATGCGGCTTGAAGATAGCGACAAACTATTGTTGGTGATGGTATAGGGACGTTTGTGGTCCGTGACAATTGATGCGCCTGCGGTGCGTGGCCGCGAGGATGCCTCGGACCGATCCACGTAAATCTTCGGGGCCAGGTCCGAGGTGGATCTTACAATCGGATCTGGGGGCTCCCGGTGCTCACGTTCGCGTTCGTGTTCGTGTTCGTGTTCGGACTCTTCGAGCCGCGGAGAAAGTATCAGCAAGGGCACCTCGGGTTGTGGTGGTTGAGGTACCGCAAACGGGTTCATCAGACTCGCCAATGCCTTGTTGAGGAGCTGTGAGCGCAAGGAAAGCCCTCTTTTTCTGCGGGTCTGTGGTGTGGACGCCGTAGGCGGTTCGTTGGGCGCCAGGCCCATATTTGGCTGCATTTTTTTAACGGGGAGTTTTAGGATACTTTGTGTATGTGTATGATATGTGTTTTGTGTAACAAGAAAATTCAATGAGAAATTGGTGTCAGTTCCTCGCTCGTATTATCGGCAAGAATAGGTGAAGATTTCTGAATCACCAATATTGGAATCAAGAAAAAAAAAAAAAACAACCGGCACTGATCTATTCGGACCCAGTGTGATGTATGGAGTTTAATTGTTGAGCCTGGAATTCCAACGCTTATCGTGACTGGATCAAGAGTGAAAGAATGGAAAATAAGGGCGAAAAATAACAACAAGTAGACAAACAAGCAAAAAAAAATATTTGTGTCTTTATCTTTTTTCGATATGCCAAGAACTTAATGCCTGTTCACTGCGGATTCTGATCTCTACAGATGCGCGTGTGCGCCTGCCGAACATGCCTGCAAAACACTTCCCATACAAGCGCCCTAAATTGGGCATGGGAGTGCGATCAGAACGAGTGTGTTTCGGAAATAACCTCGTTTATAAGGATATCTAGATAAGGGAGGTATGTGTTTTTTTCTGGAGTGAAATCATTTTTCATTAAAATTTTGTGTTAACCGCTCTAAGGTTGGTATTGTAATTTAATTAAAGTTTCATTGTGGTGTATCTGGAATATATTAGATTTCCTTATTGAGTGCGTTCACAACCAATCGCAGACAGGCATGCTTGACCGGCTAACCCATTGTCTTTACTTTATATATTTCTTATCGCTCGTAAATTTTTATTACTGATTTTTGAAGTTTTTTTTCTTTCAATTCATTTTATTTATTCTCGCTTATTATTTACTCTGTGGGATGTTCTTTTGATGTGCACATTACAGATTACTTGTTAAATTATATCTATTGATGTTGTCCTTATACCTGTTGCTATCAAGGCTCGACACCGCGTGTCTTTCCCTGGAGGCCGTTTCGCTTTTAAAGACGTTTTTCGCGGAAAAAATATATATTTCTTAAAACTTGGTTTTGTTCAAAAATACAATATTAAATTCTATTAATGTTGTCTTTTGTGTGTTTCTATTAAAAGAATGGAGATATCTTACGAAATAAACGCCTAACCACTTCGGCCTGTGAGATCCGTTCTCTTTCTCAACCTAATACAGTAGCTCCAAAAAAAGAAGACTAAAAGCCTGGGAATTCATCAACAGTGCAACTGGAGTAAGTGGGTGAGAATCCCAGCACCTCACTTGAGGAAGGGTATGTTCATCGTTATTATCCTTATCGGACACGGTCGTATGTGAGAGAACTGTGATAAGGGAAATATACTAACAAATTAGCAGGGTTCCAGAAAAGTAGGAAATAATAGTGATTCAATATCGAAGCACACGCGCATAGTGAGTATCGAGCGACCCCCATTGTCTGTGAAGCTAAAAGCTACTTTCTTACTTTCCCAAAATGAAATCAGCTATCTTAAACAAGGCCAACTTGGGAGTAAACCAACACTGGGGAGTCGACTTGCCGAGAAATAATAATATGATTATGAAGCAGTTTTAGCCATTTCTATTCAGTCTCTCTATCTTTCTAACTCATTAAAGCATAGAAATTGTGCGGCAATTTTTTCAGAAATCTAAACATTATGTGAGTATTATGCACCGGGATGGTACAACATAACCAGTACCATAGCGAGAGTACCGAAAACTAAACTTCCCCTTCCCCTCTAAACCTACAGTATTAGGCCATGTCTGAGATATTCCGGGGATAGGGTTTCCGTAAAACGCCTCCTATTCCCTCGCGACGTGACTTCACAACGTGACGCACAGCACATGGCTGCAAACCATTGTCCACGAACCGAAAGGCCCAAACAATAGAAAATAATGATGCATTTTCAAACAAACAATCATATAAGTGACCATTAAGTTTTCTTTTTTCGCTTGTGCATTGTCTCATGTTAAACTGGGAAGGTATAGCCATTATTTGACCCCATGATGCTGTCTCGTGATGGTTCTCTCGCAGACCCCCCACCTTATCTTTTTGGTGTGGGAACACTTGAAAAGTTCTTCGCTGCTTGAATGGGGCACGCTGGACATCCATGATAGCATTATATAGTGAGGCAAAGGCCACCATTCAAGAACTCAAAACATTATATTCCACCATCTAACTTCAGCTTTCGTCACATAATATATTTGATCCCCCCCAGAAATGAAGCTTTATTCCCTCACAGCATTCTGTGCTTTGGCCATTGCTGCTAGCAACCCTCCTAAAGGTGATTTGTCTGTTGTAGGAGCAACATTTCTTAACAGAAATCTGCCAATCAACGTTATAGATGGCCAGTTGGTTGCAGACCATGGAACCACAACCTTTGGATATGACGAGAATTTGCAAGCTTTGAAGCACTTCGACTCGGACACATACTTAAGTGTCGATGAACATGGCCGAATTGTGTTCCTGGAACAGCCCATCCCCGGATTTACGTTAAAGCGTGAATGGTTTGATCCTCTTCGCCTTAGGTTGGAGTTCAAGGGAAGGAGTATATTTGAGTTATGCTTGAATGATGTTTTGGGCTTTAGAGACAGCTGTTCTACTTCTCCTCTTGCGAGGAGAGTTGTTATCCAGTTCATCTATGCAAATTGATATAAATGATCGAATAGTGGATTGGAAAGGTGCTTTATCCTCTGAAAAGCTTAAATATAACCTCAATACGGGTGTATGATGTAATAAAATAATTTTAGAAAGCAATAGTTGTGTGCGTGTGTATATTTCGTGGTTTTTTTTCTTTTTTTTTTTGGCCTTAGAGCCACTCCCAATTACTAGTTTTTTGAGGAACCGTGCATTTGTAATTTCCACCCAGTAGAATCCACTCTTTCTTTAAGCTTCTTCATATTATAAATCAAGCCCCAAGAGTGGCACGGATCTTGCCAATACAATAGTCTTTATACTCCTCCACATACAGTTTATTGTTTAACTCAAGCACTCCGTCAAGAGAGGAAATCAACTCATTATCTCCCGCCACAAGCACCATTCCCTTGGGCATTTGCGTGAGGTCCGGCATCGGTTCAACGAGAACGCCATCGAATATTAGCGAAACAATGTTGTTTGCTGCTTGCCGTCCCATGTATAGGGCCCAACCGGCCGACTTGATGATGGGCAACTCCACAAGATCCCCAATTGCAAATATATGAGGGTGGTGCTCTTGGGATTCCGGGTGTGTGAGTTGCAAAAAGTCGTTCACGTAAATGTTGTTGTCGATGGAAACAAAGCCTGCGAGGTCAGGCGCAAGAATCTTGGTGTTATTGTGGAAATTTGTGCACCAGTAGTTGAAGTCTGTCTTGATGGTCTCTCCGTTAGTGAAGTGCAACTCGTGCTGTTCAGATTCCCGTTGAACTCGATACCCCGTCATGACTTGGACGCCTCCTCGTTCCAAAGAGTTTTTCGTGAGGTCCTTGAAGTTATCGGGTAGAGGTTCGGGAGGAAACTTTTCGTGGGGGTGGAATAAGAAAACCTCCTTTTCAGGACACTTGGCCTTGATATCGCCGGCAATCTCTATCCCTACAGCACCAGCACCAATAACCCCAATCTTGTGGCAACGGTCGATGTTGTTGCGGAAGTCGGCCATCTCTTTGATGTAAGAATCGTAGTTATATGCAAGTGGACATGTCGGCCAATGTCGGTTTCTTCCGGTGGCAATCACGAGCCAGTTGAATTCTATTATCCCGGTTTTTTCGGGGTTATTGTTTAGGTGGTAGAACGCGGTTTTGGTCTTCAAGTCGGAGATACTGCCATGGGCATAAGTGATTTCTATGAAATCGTTATTGTTTGGTTTGACGTGCTTGCCTAGCGTATCAATGACAAAGTCGTCGTTGGAAATCAAATGATCAAAGCAAATGTCCTCCAATTTTTCAAAAGGCACATATTGTGTCTTGGCAAATTCTGTATCTACAATAGCACGTGGGATGCCCAAAATGTTCAAAAGACCGGCCTTTGGCTCCACTATGGTGACGGAAATTTTCTGCAATTTGGCCCTTTCCTTGAGATGGTTTTTCATGGCCACCAATGCCGCAAGACCAGCGTATGCGCCTCCCACAATTAGCACATTACTATGAAAAGACGGAGTATTTCTTTGCACAGCTTCGGGTGTTTTTCTGGTGATAGTAGATGCGATGGTCATTATATGGAAACAAAAGGAAATGAAAAATGTGAAAAGAATGTGAGAAGTATGCGAGAAAAGATTGGGGGGTTTTTTTCCTGGCTAGTTAAGCCTGATTTTTTTGAAAGCAAGAGGTGCTATACAAAAATAGACTTTTGACGGCAAACGAATCAGGCAGATCAAGTAATATCCGGGGTTCGGAATACCAAGATTTTATCTATTCCATCAAATTCTCGTTGACGCAAGGCTCGGTGCAGGTGCAACCGAACAAACGACCAACTACCACCCAAGACACGCGTGGAAGCTGCAACATGGTCGTGTCACGTGATACCATCCAAGAGACGGGTGTTGGAGAATAAGATTCTTCTGGGTTTTTCTTTTAGGTTTTAGAGAGACGGTGCTTTTTTTTAGGAGCTTTTGGTGAAGTTCGAGGTGTCTTCCTGTTTTTTCATCCACTTTGGTCTAATGCAGACATTCAGCCATGTGCAGTCAAGGCCCAGTAATTTCACCGAGGGCTTAAAATAGGTTTCATGAGGGGTGTTGGCATTTCACGTTTCTGGTTAAACAGTTAAAACCTTCACGGGATGATCAGGACACGACTCCGGACCATAGAGTGAAATTTTTGTTGATCTTAGAAAAAAACTCTTTTTCTCTTCTTTTCTCTTCTTTTTCTTTCACTACTACGTAGCTAAATCCACAGCGACGTACGACAACTCACAAATCGGAACAACTATAAAAACTTCGCCTGTCTAAGCATAACGGACACATCATCTAATAGTGTTGAAATAATTACAACACACTGCAATTTAAAGAGCTATATGATAAAACGGTGATTAGTCTTGCAATACGTGTATGACAACAGGGAAGTAAGAAGCATGAAGCAACACCATACTGATTTGAAACGGACATGAAACCATTGTAACTCTTTGGCAGTTCTTGAAAATAGCACTTCTAACCTTTTAACTCACCTTTCTAATTGGATATTTTGGTATAGTGAGTCCCCATATTCTGTCCAAGTGGGCCATCTTTTGTCAGGAACATTATATAACAATTTCTGAAGGATGCATGAGAATGTCACTAATTCACATTACGTTGAGATACAACTATTAACTTTGATAATCTTCGGTGTTTTTCTGCAAAATTGGGGTTCATGTGTATAGATAAGCTGGTCTCCGTATTCCGCATCTAGTTAAATTTGATAGTGTGGATTTTTATACCAGCTAATAAGCATTTTTCATTTGGAAGTCGCTACTGCGATTTCTCGTTCTATGATATGTGATTGCAGGCCAGCACAAATGGTGTGGTAATTTCATACCTATTGGAATACTAAATTTCTATCTGAATTATCCTGGTTTAGTAACCTGGTTGTCTTTCCATACCAAGGTTTTAAATACCAAGAATGTTGTTGGAATATCTTCGCCTTCCAAAGTGCACTACTACAGCTTTACTATGAGATTTTTCAGCTAAGAATGCGATACCAAAAATTCTTATTTCCCATTAAAAAATACCCATGGTCTTTGACTGACTGGGCCATAAATAGCCTCAAGCGTAAGGCATACCAAGAAAGCTGCAGCTTTATTCAATCTATAGATATGACACGCCATTTTAACACATAAACAATGCAGCATCAATTTCCAGAAAATGTAAGAGATTCTATGAAACTAAAATAACAGACTTATACTCATTTCAGCCCGTAACCGATGATGAGTGGTTCACCCACGTGTATAAAATAAATGTTCTATAGAGGAATTTATCGTTTGCTGGTTGCAGCCGATAAAAGATATGATTCGACGAGAAGAGATCAGATGAGAATTGGCATGTCATAGGACTGTACTATCTTCTGAAATGTGCTAGAGGATACCCGATCCATGAATTATTTTGGGATGGATGACCTTAAAACAGGGTTAATGAGGCACACAAATGTGTCTCATTGCAAATAGTTGAGTCAATGATCTTTGTATTGCCCCAAAGCAGAGATATGTCTCAATGATTTTGAACATAGGGAAACTTCCTCGCACCCAAAGATCATCCACCAAAAAGATAGCCTTTGAAACACGCCTATCCCAGAACCAGCATTACCAGCAGCAAATTTCTTTCGAAAGAGAATTACATTCTTCTCTCCTCGGGATTATGTGGGTATGTGAAGATCTGTTCATCAAGAGTGTCAACGCAGAAGGATAAGGTGGAAAGCTTGAAAAAACGTCTTCCCCTTATCAATCTAATACCCGCGGAAATGCCCCACATACCTATATTTCCAATTACGGACGCTCTAAGAACGGCGAGCTGCCCCCATCCGTATCGTAATGATCCGTAGGTGGGGTCGCAGCTCTTGTGCTAGGCCCGCCTTCAGTATCTTGGGATTGCACGTGTATAGTCTCGGTATGAAAGCCATCATAGTTGGTGGAATCCTCAAAATCCTTCCCTGTGTCATCATCCAGATGCAAATTTATCGCTGCGTCATTGAACATACCAATGACCTCATTAGTTGCCATTCGAGACATCATGGTTATGGTCGGGGATCTTGGTTTTTGCGTGTTATCATCATCATCGTCATGACGCAATGGGATTGTGAAAGTTTGTTCTGTCTCGGCGTACAGTTTTTCACGCAACAGACCTTTTTGAAACGCCGCATCTATGCTTTTAGGCGCTATTTTTTGGGGCCTTTGGGGCTCCGTCTTTTTCTGCATCACAGACATCGCTAGAAGCTCTCCTAGGGAGAATTCCGTGTCTGCAGACGGATATAGTAGCTTCATGTTGACACAGATTTTCTCCCTTGGTTTTCCTGGCTGTTGGACTATGGTGAACACCAGGTTATTTTCTTCACGAAGCTCAAAATCGTGTTCTGGGGCCGAGGCGTCGTCATCGCGAAACACCTCGAACTTAGCAGGCTTCTTCTCGGTTTCTGAGCTTGCGTCTTTTTGCTTCAACGTTTGACCAGCCCATGGGTTTGGTGCAATGCGGTTTTCCTTGGTTGTTAAGACAGTAGAATTGAGCCGAGCAGAAGCGTTCGGCGTGAATACCGTTTCTTTAAGTGTGGCGGGGCTCTCGTCGTGATGAATGGCAAGTTTTTGTCTTTTGGAAGGCTGGACACTATCGCTCCATACAGCGGCAGCCAGTGGGGGTGGGGGGGCAATAGAAGCACGGATTTCCGACGGATTTAGCGGATTGCACGGCTCCAGGCTCCCTGTTCGGGCGAGAAAGTGGTTGAGTGACCGTTGGAGTCTTTTAACAGGCCATGCGTTTCTTTCAAGGCCGATCTCGTACACTTCGCGTGCATCCACCACCAGACCGTTCGATTCTAGAAAAGCTGCAAACTGTTCATAGTACAATGCAAGTTCTTGACCAATGTTCTTCTTGGCCAAGTAAACAAAGATATCTCGAGGTGCATCTGAGTATGCAGCGTACTCGAGCCAGATTTTTAGGTACCGAGGGTCGTTTTTATAGTGTGAGGTATCTCTGAAACACGACGTGCACCGTTCAAGCAACCGGAGTAACCCGCTTTCGGAATTGGCCCCCTGGGGGTAATGGTTATGGGTCCATGAAATGTATTCGACGTATACTTGGAGAGGGTCGTCCAATTCTTCCGATAGTAGGTCGGTCTCGAACTTTTCGCGTTGCTTCAATAGCACGGTGGGATTGCGAGCTTCAGTCAATGCCTTCCCTAGTTTCAGTGCAGACCGGCCAAATACAAACGGTTTGATGTTTTCCTTTTCTTTTTCCAACACACAGGCATCCATCTTGTGGTTTGATGCTTTGGTGCTTTTTGGTGTGTTCCTTTCCTTTCTATACCCTCCAGAATGTGGTTCTCAGTGGTGATGACTTTTGGTGTCGCGTCTATAAAATAGGCGGTGGGTTTCAAGAATTGAGTTTTCTGTGTGGTTCTCAGTGTTGTGTGATCTCTCAGGAGTTATATAAATATGTTCAAGGCAGTTTAAGCAGATGGCTTTTTTGTTAATGGACCTCTCGATTTTTTTTTTGTATCTTTTGTTTATCTTTTGTCTCGCGTCTCATAACAGAGCAGAGGTGAGGTTGTGAGTGCGAAAGCAGCCCAGTGTAGTGCGTCGGATGAATAAGCACTGGTTCCATAAAGTATTGGTTATTCGCTTTTGTTATGGTTTTGCTTTCCTTTTTGCTTACTTTTGGGTGATACGACACTGGAAAATTTATAATTAGGAAATATTCAGTGACTTGACAATTAAGGTTACCGGTATCTAGAATACGGGGACGCTCACATAAAATTGTACCATGGATATATGCATGACATTGAAAGAATCACACTCAGTGATTCTTGTAAGAACTTATTTGTTATTTTCATGCATATTCAGGGGTAAAAATGAGTGTTTTAAAGCATCAATTATAAGCTTAGAGTAACCATTCACTAAAAAATTGCCTTTGTGTGTCAATTTGAACGTGAAATCAAATTTTATTTCAAATAGAGAATCATCCTAGGGTGATACCTATTTCTAATATAGAACAGTCACCAACATTTCCCTAATATTAATACCAAGGTAGGCTTCCAGTATGTTTATACCTTTGAGGGATTCATAATGAGTGCAAAAGCCCCAAGAAGAAGAAACTTAAAGTATATTGGGGGATATGAAGACCATCAAACAGATATACCCATGTAAATCACACACCATGCTCTGGTGCACTTTCAGTAGAAATCAATAGTACTATCAAACGCATCCTTTCCACATCTAAGCTTACAAAATATAATTCCTCAAAATATAATCCCTCGAAATATAACCCCTCGAAATATAACCCCTAAATACTATTTAAAGTCCATACAACCCTGTTTCCACATAAAACTTACCCTTGCACCCATAATGTATTAAGCACCAAAAAAGGTCGGTCCAGACACGACGACCCATGGAGTCCTACTTATGGCATACCCTATAAATCAATATTTATCCATGAAATGTTCAAATTTAGGACCAAAAAATAAAAGACCATAAAAATCGTAAACAACTTTTTTTTTAAATAAAGAATTGTATTAACGAACTAAAAATATCCTAATCTTCCATGGCCATATCCTCAGGTCTGACTCCACCGCTCGACCTCCACGAGTGCGCTTGAGGCCTCCACGTAGAGTAAAAGGCGCGCGTTAAACCAACTCCACGATACTTGGAAAACACCCTGTTTCTAAATTTCACAACCAGGCCTCTATATTCAGGCAAAACACAACGAAAACAGCATAATCCCATCCAAAAGCATCAAAAATTATCGCTTCATAAGCTACGACATCATAAACCATGCTTTTGTTGTCAGCCCTAGCGTTTTTGTCGCTAACGGTCGCCTCATCAGATTACTCCGAATCACTCACCGTTAAGCCGTTGCCTCGCAATAAGTTCTTAACATCTTTTGAGTTTGACACAAGACTGCCGCCATTCCCCTTGGAATACGTGTCTGCGTCGGTGGCAGAATCGAAGCCAGAGATATCTGCTCGCCACTACGGCCACTTTCCTCGGTCGATTGAGCCCGTTCTCCGCACCACAAATACTCGTCAGTTACATTTACGCTTTACGCAGGGCTGGTGGAACTCAGACTCGTGGGGAAGGTTGCCCTGCAACGGGTCTCTGAGTGGAGGAACTGGTGTAGAGCTCTCTGCTATCATTGAGGCAGCCAGCTTAGACGAAGCCAACCAGAATTGGCTCAAGTTGGCCGAGTCTCTATCGGGGTTTTTCTGTGCCCTGTTGAACTTCGTAGACGAGTCAATAACAACATACCCACGCCACGACGTCCAGGATTTTTTGTCTGGGCCGGCAGCTAACTCGGCAAACTCGTTATTTCTCTTGCGTGCGGCGCTTCCTGACGAGCCTGTGTGTACAGAAAACTTGACCCCGTTCCTAAAAATGCTTCCTACCCGGGGAAAAGCCGGCGTGGCCTCGCTCTTGGATGGCCATAAACTCTACGATTCTTTGTGGCACTCTATGAGCATCGACCTCGTCACTGAATGTGCGTCTCTGCAATGCCACTTGCGCCTGTCGCAGAGCATCCACCATGTCATTGACGTGGTGCGACTGCTTCGCCGTAAAGAAGAGGGAGGCATTCCCAAGCCGACCCCCGCTGACAAGTTGCGATGCGACACTATCACCAAGAAGCACGATGCATGGACCTGCTTCCCGCTTGGCGATGCTGCCGAGTTGGAATGTGACCTCCAGGGGTTATTTGGACGTCCGATCCGCGGCGCTGGTTTTGATGATCCTTCTGCCTCAACCAAGCTTGTTCTTGATGTTGACCAGGACCTTTGGCATGTTCAAATAGAAGAGGCCCGTGCAAACGGTGATGTTGTGCGGTATGATGCGCATCCCGTGGAGCTTTTGAAAGGAACTGATAAATACAACATCATCTTCAACACCAAGAACTCCAACGCTGCCTCCTCGTCGGGTGAACCTCCCTTGCGCGTTTCTCGTTCCTTGACGGGGTACTCGCAAGACAAAGGTGGTATGAGAGTCAATTTAAAGAACCCCTCTTTGACTGAATCCGTTGAGGCCGTATACTTCGAGACGCTCCCATGGTTTATGAGGGTATACCTTCATACGCTTACTGCCAACGGTGATGGACAGATTGTTTCTCAATTCTACATTCCGGCTATTGATCGGAAACGCCCGGGCCACTTGGAGCTTATGGTGAGCATTCCTCCTGGTAAGGACATCACCCTCACCTATCAGTTCGACAAGTCGCTCTTGCTATACTCAGAATATCCACCTGATGCTAACCATGGATTTGCGATTGCACCAGCTGTTATCAAAGTGCTAGACGCTGGGGGTAAGACCACTTACCAATTCCGCTCAACAAGTTTACTCTTGACTCTTCCAACCCCGGATTTCTCCATGCCCTATAATGTCATCATCTTGACATGCACAGTGATGGCACTTGCTTTCGGTACCATTTTCAACTTATTGACCAAGAAGGTTGTTACAGAGGAGGAGTTTGAGGAGGCAGCAAAGCATACAAAGGTTGCCAAGATAAAGGCCAAGATTCAGTCTTTGAAGAACTGGAGGAAAAAGTCCGTGATTTAGATGCAAGCTTGTCATTTGAACTGTTGAAACTCTTACCTTCTCTTTTGATTTATGTATATTAGTAAAATTTTACAACCCACTCTACTTTTGGACTTTTTTTCACTGGTGTTTGTCTGAGTGAAGATCATATACCCCTGTACTTTTAACCTTCTCACGAGTTCTTTCTAGTGGCCCCAACCGCACTCAACATGTTAAAATTTGGTTTTTTTTTTTTTTTTTTTGAAAAAAAACGGTAATTAATTTAGAATAGGCAAAGGACTACTATTGAAGGAATTTTAGAAAAGTTGTGAATCAAATTCTTGAAAATCATGAAATTGGGAAAACTAGTCAATACTCTTCCTTAACAAAATCTTATCTTGGTCGTCCAAATGCCCCAAAATTGCCAATTATTATAAAGGTTGAGTTAAAAAGCAAAGATAAGAGATAGTTCAAAGTACACTAAAAAATATTTTCTGAAAGCTATCATTTCAAAAGCAGGTATAAAAAAGAAATATCCCACTATTTCAGATGAATTTACTTCTTTGTTACCTAATTGAAATGTTTATATCTCCCTCTGAGGCTGGAAGGTCTAATTCTCGTTCGTCACTTCTCACTACCGCTCCGCAAATAAGATAACGAACCAGTGAAAATGATACACACAAGAAATAAATACTTTTTTTTAAAGAAACAATTGTATTACAGGACGCCACTATAAAAGCGACACAAATATTATACAAATATAGAAGAAAGCCTGCACACACATCTAGAATTTTGGATAGACTACGGATTAATGAAGCAATCCGGCTCTCCCGAGGCCTATACTTTCCTCCTTACTCTAGCCGCACTGTAGATCACATCACCCTATCCGTGTCTTAGTATGTTCCAACATCTTCTTCATTTGCCTATGCAAAAGAGGTTGAAGAAAATTACCCCCATTGGCCTCTCGGCGTCTGTAACAAGAAATTCGGCACGTTTTCAAATTGTGGGATAAATTTAGTTGAGATTAGTAAGTTTATTGTTGCAGCGAATTTTCGGCATCGAAGAAGCCTGGTTAGCTCAATCGGTAGAGCATTTGACTCTTAATCATCATAAGGTCAATCAAAAGGTTGCGGGTTCGAGCCCCGCATCGGGCTCTCATTTATTGCCTGGTTAGCTCAATCGGTAGAGCATTTGACTCTTAAACATCATAAGGTCAATCAAAAGGTTGCGGGTTCGAGCCCCGCATCGGGCTATATTTTCTTTTTGCAAATTGAAATGTTTCATTTGTTCGGTTTGGTGTTTCCTCCTTGCATTTGAGAACTTATTTTTATTGCAGATACATGCATCCCAATGTACTATCAACATCTAGGGAGTATGGAACTTCCAACCTCGACAGGGAAGGCATGGTGGATTCCCCTAAACATTGCGTCAATCACCAGCTACACTTGAATTAATACTTGGACACACTGGAAAATAACCATAGCCAAAGAACGGTTCGTGATGTGACAAATGGGTCACAGAAAGGTTACATTGTTGAGGTTGAGTATGATGTATCCTGCTAGACAAAACACATGTATTTGAAACCACACAATGGCTATGTATTCATTAATATTCGATGGTATAACAAAGAGCACTGTCCATAATGAATGCGCATTCCAACAAGAAAGTCGCAATACTCCTGAAAGGTCAAAGTACCTGTCTCAAAACATCTTGAGGATGAAGAAACCATTAATATCTTAACAAGAGATTGCAAAGAATTTGCAGCTCCTAATAAGAGAACTCCATGTGGTCTGAGGGAAGACTTGAAGAGAGTAAGTTCCTAGACTTGGCCAATACATTTCGCACGCATCCTTATAGAATGTGTGGTCATTAGATGAAACCAATTATCTTCATAAATTTTCGTCACCCTAAAACGGATCTTCATAAGGATCTTCTTCATCATAATCGTCATCCTTCTCAAACTCATAAACAATAGCACCTCCAAACTTACCTAGTTCAGTCTGGGCCTCCATGAACGGTAGCTCGACCTGCTCTCTAGCCAACTTTTGCTTAGAATTAGTGGTTAAGTTGAAAGTAGTCAAGTCCTTGAGTAGCTCTTCATCGTCCTGGACATCGTCACTGGTGTCGGGCTTGAAAATTTCATAAGTGTGGGTTTTGGTATCCACCACAAAGGAGTTTGTCAAGGATTTGCCTGATTTTCGACGGCTAGTAAGGTGCAACTTGAATTTTTCCAGGTTTAATGCCAGATCAGGTGGAAACTGAAACCTCGATATGCGGTTCTCCAATTCTTCACCATCCCCTTTATCGAGAGGTTCCACCTCAAATATCGACAGTGCAATATACGTTAAAAGCTTCAATGGTGACGGGTACCCTGATACTTGGGCAGTGGGCACGTTACTATGGTAGCATGCAACTATAGACAAAGAAGGCTGGACTATTCCAGAGATAAACGACGCATGTGACTCGGCCTCGAGATAGTTCAAGGAATCGATGATGACTAGAGATTTCGACAGCGAGTTTTTTTGCACCGCCGCAGATTGAAGAAACTCCTGTATTTCTTTTAGGTCTGCTCGTGAGCAGTCCATGTAGCTTGTGGCATATTCTGGTTTGACCGTGGTTTCAAAAGAAAGGTATGTCACCGCACCAGTATACCGGTGGACAAATTCCTGGAGAAGAGCATGTGCAGATTGCGATAACGAATCAATGATAAGAGTAAAAGGCGAGCTTTCTTTAACACCCAAATGTCTGTTGAGAAGCACCAACGAAGGGTGCGAGGTCATGGCAGCAAAGCAAATAGAAAATTATTTATGTTGTAGTTATGCGTTTATGATATTGGTGAGGACATCATGAGATGGGTGCGATGATGCGATGCGCGAGAGGCTTGACAGTGGACACCCCGGAACCGCACCGAATGCATACTGACCATGATTGGCTTTGGTAGACCCCGTTCTAACAATTACAAATTAGAATAAAATTGTCGGTATGGTCAGGGAAACAGGGATGGCCTTATGATTTTAGATTCTTGATTTCTCATACCGGATTTTTGGGAAGGGGAAGAATGGGATACTAGCCGAGTGTTGGAAACCTCCTGGTTATAAGGATATGGTTGTGTCTTAGGCAAGATTTTTGCCGCATACGGGTATACGGCTGTTTGAGAGGAAAGCTGCTCTTTTTTGTTAGGAGAGATGCATTCGGGATGATTTCAGAGGAATAAGTTGTTCCTGGTGGGAATATTGTGTTGACTTGTATGTTTGGTTACTTGAGGTGAGGGGAGGTCGTGCCTTGCTATAGATAATTTTGAAGATGTCACATTTATTACGTGAGGTGAGATACAAAGTGAGCCCGGAGATATTATGCTTATTCAACAGATAATCAGAAAATATATGAACTTTTAGAGTTGGTTTCTTTGAGACATTGCCTGATTTATTAGGGCTGGAGAAGAAGTGTTTGGATGCAAAATGTTTGGGTATTACAGGTTGCCTTAGAGGTCACAAAGTCTCGAGCTATTTACCGGATCTTCTAGTTTTTTTTAGAATTTGAAGCCTGGGGGGATTTTGGTTAATGTTTAATGCCAAATTTCTGTCAGCTAAATCTTTTGGTTCACCCTTGAATCGCCAGGAAAAAAAAAACTGCTGTCTTCCAACAATGCGGCGTATAAACATCGCCAACATGGTTTGAGGGACATCCAATATATGCATTAGCGGGTAAACTTTAATGGTAAGAAATATTTCGAGAGAAGTGCCAAAGAATTATGTTGAAAAAACAGAAAAGAAAAAGAGATGATGCGATTTATAATTAGGTTTGAATAGTGGTACCCCATATGTGGCTCACAGATGGTAATCGAAGATGTTGAAACATCGTGAGGCATGATAGGTGAGGATTTCCAAATTTTCAACTCTACGACCTAGGTAGATAAGGCGAATATTAAAAGAATACTAGCGAAAGTGGCGGCATCATCAAAGCGAAAATTCATAGCTGGCAAGATCCCATAAGGAATCGATGATGTCGGGGGTTTGGTCATGTGTAGAGCACTATAGCGGGGTAACTAATATCACCAGAAGTTTTAACGGGAATTTACAAAATTTGGCTTAACAAATAGTGTGACATGCCAGCATGATTCCAAAACTGAACATTCTGTCCAAGATCATCTCGTTATCCTAGATACTGGCAATTCTATAAAAGTAAAGGCTCACGTGACCACAAAGGCAATGTGTCGGCCTCTGAATATGGATCCGTTAAAATCGCCACTTCTCACAAAAATCCGGTTTTCTCTCCTTGAAACTTTCCAAAAGTTCTCTCTCCATCAAGTTGCCCTTATTTTTAAATTTCTTTCGGTTTTTCATCACATCTTCTCCTCAAATACTTCCCTGTACCAACCTGTCAAGTCGGCCTGCGGGCTCGCACCTGCCATAATTTGCGAAGATCTCCACTACCCCATCGCAAGGCTTCTTGTTTATTTGTCACCAGGTACACATGTCCAAAAGATCATTGACAGGGTATTCTAGCGCCCTGAATGAGTTCCGAGATTTGGAGCTCGATAATGAAAATACGCCTAAACATGTTTTGGCGAAAGACGATTATAAAAACCGTAAGTATAATCGGGACCTAGATGTGCAGAATGTGCAGACTTATCAGCAGCGAATGTCAGATATGACTCGATTAAGAGCCGCCAAAGATACGGAAGAGAATGGTGATGGTCAGCCAAGAAAGAAAATTAAGCAAGATGGAAGTGGAGAAACACCCAAGGAGAATGGGGAAACAACAAAAAAAGCTGGAGAAGCCACCGAAAATGATGGGAGTACTCCCAAAATCGACGAGACTTCCTTAATCACGTCTCTGGATAAGCAAGCGGTCCCTCTCACAAGTACTGCACCCGTTATCAATGGTCTCCAACTCTCAAACCGTGTACTTGACCAGATTATCCCGAAAGGTTACGTGGTGGCACCAGTACCGGAGGGATACGACACTACCACTAATGCACCTGTTCTCTATAACCTTCCCGCCAAAAAATCCCAGGCTCATGTATTCAACGACGCCCTACCGGAATATGCGGGTATCGCCATGAGAAAAGACGACGTCAAGCATTTCTCTGCGCTTCTAAACGTGGATCCGGCCAGCCTCAGCACTCCCGCCGAAAGGCTCAATTTCAACGCCCAGGTCTTGGTGTTCAAAGTCAAAAACGGCCTGCCCACTATACGTAAGAAGGCCATGCGCTCGCTTACAACAAACGCCGCTGATTATGGGGCATCTTCTCTATTCGGTATCATTCTTCCCTTGATGCTTGAACCGGGGCTCGATGATACCGATAGACACGTTCTTATAAAACTTGTGGGGCGGTTGCTTGTGCCCCTAGAAACATCAATTAAGCCTTACACCCATAAGGTAATCAGCGCTATCTCGCCGCTTTTGATCGACGAAGACATCACCCTCCGTTTGGAGGCGCGCGAGGTCATTGCCAGTGTGGCGCGAGCGGCCGGATTTGCCACCATTGTTTCGAGTCTCAGACCCGACCTAGACCATTCCGACGAGTACGTGAGGAACTTGACCTCGCGTGTACTTGCAGTTGTGTCGACGGCGTTGGGCCTAGCCAAGGTCTTGCCGTTTTTAAAGGCAGTCATTCGGTCGAAGAAAAGCTGGCAGGCTCGCCATACTGGTATCCGCACAGTGCATCATATTTGTATCCTTTCAGGCGGTGGAAACGGGGCGCTGATTCTACCGCATTTATCGCAATTGGTCGACGTCTTATCACCGGGAATCTCCGATGACTTGCTCCAGGTGAGAACCGCCACCGCCAACACTTTTGCCCTTTTGGCGGAGAGCGTGCATCCATACGGCATAGAGGCATTCGAACCCATTTTAGAACCCACGTGGAACGGGCTTCGCCAGCACCGGGGTCGTGGATTGGCGGCGTTTCTCCGGGCCATGGGCTCAATGGTGCCATTGATGGCACACAACTCACACTATATCGAGTATTCAAACTACTACACCCGCGAGCTCATGCACGTGATGACAAGGGAGTTTTCCAGCCCGGATGACGACATGAAGAAGTCGCTTCTACGTATTCTCATGTCGATGCCGTTGTCGAAAGCCATCTTTCCGAATTACCGCCGTCAAATCACCACGCCCTTTCTTCAGAGTTTTTGGAACAGAAGAATTGCTCTGGACTCCTCGCAATTAGCGCGTCTAGTTGTCGACGCCACCTTTCTGTTAGCTAAAAAGCTCGACGTGCCGGGGTTCCTCGAGAAACTCACGCCTTTTGCAAAAGATGCCAACGAAAACCTCCGCAAAATGTCGTGCGAGGCCATCAACAAAATCTTAATCAGCTGTCCTGAATCCGTCGTGGAGTTGGATCTGAAGTTCGACTCTAGTTTGGTGGATGCGCTCCTTTTTGCTTTCCAAGAACAGAGCCAATCTCACTCGGTCTATCTCCAAGCATTTGGCACGGCGTGCCGTGTTCTTGGCCTTAGGCTTCAACCTCATATACCAATCGTGTTGAGTTCTATTCTCTACAGACTCAAAAGCAGCGAGCCTGAGATTCGTCAGCAATCTGCAGACCTCATCACTGTCATTGCCGAAGCCATCAAGCTATGCTCCAATGGGGATGACACCACCATGAGAAAACTCATTCTATTCTTGTATGAACTGTTGGGTGAGGTATACCCCGAAGTTCTTGGGTCAATCATTGGGGCTCTTTATAGCTGCATCAACACCATGAACCGCGACTCGTTGCTCACGTTGGAGAATCCTTCGATTAATGTTCTCCTCCCGACGCTCACACCAATCTTGAAAAATAGACAGGAGAAAGTTCAAGAGCAATGTATAAAGCTTGTCGGGTTGATTGCAAAGGGTAACGCCGAGTCAATTAATGCCAAAGAATGGATGAGGGTCTGTTTTGATCTTCTAGACATGCTCAAATCCCAGCGGAAAAAAATCAGAATTGCTGCAAACGCCACCTTCGGCGATATTGCTAGAACCATTGGGCCTCAGGACGTGTTGGCCATGCTTCTCAACAACCTCAATGTCCAAGAACGTCAACTTCGTGTGTGCACGGCCGTGGCCATTGGAATTGTTGCCGATACCTGCTCCCCATTCACCGTTCTCCCTGCACTCATGAACGAGTACCGGGTCCCCGATAAGAATGTGCAAAATGGTGTATTGAAGGCTTTGAGCTTTTTATTCGAGTACTTGGATGGTACCACCACAAAAGATTATCTTTTTGCAATCACTCCGTTGTTGGAGGATGCATTAACAGACCGCGACCAGGTCCATCGTCAAACAGCGTCTACAGTTGTGCGACACTTGGCATTAAACTGTTACGGTCTATGCCACGATGATAGTCAAGAAATTTTCATTCATTTTTTGAACCTTGTTTTGCCTAATATATACGAAACATCGCCCCACGTTATCATAAGGATAATTGAATGTTTGGATGCACTTCGGATTGTTCTAGGTGCGGGCGTTTTCTTCAATTATATATGGGCAGGCTTGTTTCAAGCGGCTCGCAAAGTGAGAGCTCCATACTGGAAGGTTTATAATAGCTCATACGTCCAAAATTGCGACAGCATTGTTCCATACTACCCCCGTTTCGACAATCTAAGTCTGACCGAGCAAGTCTCGTACAATGTGGGAGAGTTGGATATATGGATGTGAGAAGAAGCGAATATCGAAGAAAGCGAATATCAAAAGAAAGCGAATATCAAATGAAAAGAAAAAGCTAACATGAACGCATGTCAGATGGTTGGTTGCAAAAAGAAAGATAACAGAAGGGGTGGTAAGCTTAGGTTATCTAGGTGTAATCCGAATCCTCCTCGAGCTCAATTTGTGCGTATCGATAGAGGTAACCGTCATCTGAATACTGCCGATAGCTTATTTCCAGAGTGTGTGTCAAGGGACGGGCAGTGATTTCGCCGTTATAAAGATAACTGTTGGTGATCATTCGTGTGATTTGGCGGGCTTGTTGCTCGCAAATGTCTTGATCATCAGGCGTGCTCCTCAATTCATCGGAATTGCCATTGGAGGAGGCATGGCCAGGGTAACATTCCAGATACCAAGTGCCATCATCACTCTGGAACCAGGGGATATTGTAGAGCCACGAGGTGATTTTCTCGATCAAGGGCATATTCTTGGCTTGTCGTGGGTTGAATGAAGAGGGTAATTTATTGGTTCGTTGAGAGGACTCAGCTACAACCTTGGCCGGGCTCATGAGGCGAGCAGACACTACGTGGCCACCAGCCTGGTCATTTTCTTGATTTACGTTTGGTCTAGACTCCAACTCCGGCTGTGAAACCGAGTGCCTGAGGTAGATCCCCGAGACTTTGTTGTGATTGAATGAAGAATTCATACTGTCAGAAAGAACACAGATGGGCCACAAAGGTTTTTGGGGCCAAAAAGATGAGAAAAGAGTTGCGCGCACTAAATCCGGGGTAGGGCCAGAAAGAGAAGTGAAAAAGTCAAAATAAAAGAAGAGAAAGAGGGGGAAACAAGGACAAAAGCACTTCGCTTACACTCCTAATAATTATATTCAAGGTTTCATGAAGAGGTGAGGCTGAAAAAAATCCACGACATTTCCCAATTGCAGTGCTTATTGTTTACAAAATGATGTATTCTGCCTGGATGAGGCCCATCCTGTGGATTGCTAAATGGTTCCATTCCTCCAAAGCGCATCTCCATCATGCATAGCAAGAAAGTCACTGCACAGAGGTGAGCACCATCGAGTGCTCTTGAATCGATCAACCATCCCCAAGAACCAAAGAACGCCCCTAACCGATACGTTTCTCTTCAAAAATCTCCATAGAAAGTAAATAAATTAGACACCCAAAAGCATTATAATATCAAACAATGGGTGTGCACTCTCTCTGGGACATTGTGGGGCCTGCTGCAAGGCCTGTGAAACTAGAGGCCCTCTCACGCAAGAGGCTTGCTGTGGACGCATCGATCTGGATATATCAGTTCATGAAAGCCGTCAGAGACAAGGAAGGCAACTCTTTAGGACAGACACATATTGTGGGGTTCTTCCGGCGCATATGTAAGATGCTTTTTTTCGGGATTCTTCCGCTTTTTGTGTTTGACGGAGGCGCACCTCCATTGAAGAGACAAGTGATCCAGGCCAGAAAAGAACGGCGGCAAGGAAACCAAGAAAATGCCGCCAGTACGGCCCAGAAGTTGTTGGCCATGCAAATGCACAGAAAGGCTGGCACCGCAGGTCCCCTGTCAAAGAAATCGGGCCCCTCAGGCCTGAAAAAGGCTGTGACCGTGACCGAAAAGGACGACACGCTTTATTTTGATGATTTGCCCATGCACCATGAAGAAAGGCCATCAAATGCCCCCATGCAACCTCTGGAATCGTCTTCAATACCTGGAAACAACCCAAACAACCCAAACACGTTTCGCCGAAAGGACGAGTACCATCTCCCGGACCTAAAACAGTTCACAGTACGCAAGGGTGACCTGAGGATCATACCTGAGGGAGAACTTGCGGATTATGCTGCGGACCATTCGTGGGATGTCGTGGATGGAATCCCCATTGACTCTGTGGACCCGTCGTCGGCTGAATTCGCAGAACTTCCCATGGCAACTCAGTATATGATCTTATCTCACTTACGACTTCGGTCGCGGTTGAGGTTGGGGTACTCCAAGGACCAGCTCGAAGACCTCTTTCCAAATAGCCGGGACTTCTCCAAGTTTCAGATCCAGCAGGTACAAAAACGGAACTACTATACGCAGAAATTGATGACCGTGAGTGGAATGGGCGAGGAGACCGGAAACGTAACCCGTAGAATCGCCGGAGATAAGGACCGTCAGTACATGCTTGTGAAGAATGAGGGTGGCTGGACCCTCTCGTTAGGATCGGGCGAAAACGAGGACGATGCCATTGAGTTGGATGAGAACGGCGAGGTGGGGGATCAAAAATCGGTCGCCCATGTTAACAACAAAAATGAATCTGACGATTCTGACGATGATCTCCTAGAGGATGTTCCCCTTGACAATGCAACTGAAGTGGTGAACTCTGCCAAAATCGAAGAAGATTCTGACGATGAATTGGTCAACAAAGCCGTCATAGAATCCATATACGACCAGTATAAACATGAGTATGACGATGGAACGGAATTACCACAAACGGATACCTCTATACAGCAAAAGATTGAGTCATTTCGAGACACAGATCTACAACAAGCCATCGAGGAATCTAAGAAGGACTACTACAACCAGAAACAGAAGGAGAGTGCGTTGCAACATAACGTCACTGACCCGCAGATAACTTCAGAGTTTGAATTTGGCAATTCTCTTCTTTTCGGGGCTTCGGTCGAAAAGAAGGACGACCCAGCTTCTGTAGAAGAAAGTGAGGTCATCGATATTGATGACCATTCAGATACCACCAAAGAATCCGATAAGGCATCGTCGGATAATCAAAACAACGGCTCAGGGGAAGAGCCCAAACAGACGAACAGTATCCCACTGTGGTTCAATGATTCTTCACATCTACAAAGTCCGTATTCTTCGATAGGCTTTTTATCCGATACACAGGAGAATCGTAAGATTGATGAAAATGAAGAGGCGGGTTTAATTCCATGGAATGAGGCAAAACTTTATTTCGAAGAGACCTCAGGCCATGCCAAGCTTCACGGGCACCAGGCTGGATCCATACAAGAGGAACGCGAGAATGACTCTGATTTGGAGATAATTGAAGAACCCCCGAAGCAGAAACCCCAGGAGAACTCAGAGGAGAAACCAAAGCTCGGACAAATCACAGAAAAGAATTCTGATCAATCATCAAAAAATGGAACACCTAGTTTGGATGAAACCCTTAAAACAAGTGATCTTGAAAAGAGCCAGCATAAGCAGTCTTTTTCCAAAACCGTATTGGCTCAAAAGGGAAGCACTAAGCCCCAGAAAGTCCCCAAAGAAGCAACCACAGCCACCAAGCAAGCAAAATCTAAGTCCACACAAAGAGAAAATATGTCTGCCAATAAAGAATTGGCGACCACAACCTCCAAAAACCTACCTAATACTAACGGTGAGACCCATAATTCTCCAAATGCAAGCGAGAAGCCTCAAAGCTCTACACACCCGCAGCAGAAGTCCCATATCTTAGACTACGACTTTGACGAAAGTGAAGAAGAGGATCTAGTCAAACAACTCAGAGAAGAAGAGCAAGAACATGTACATTTCACCTCCAGCATTCAGTTGGCTAAAATCCCCATCCACACAAAAGTCAGCAACGAGCAGCTTTTGCAAGAACAACTTCAGAAAGCTAAGAGAGATGCCGAGGAGGTCACACAAACAATGATCAATGATGTACAAGAACTATTGAAACGGTTTGGAATTCCGTACATCACTGCTCCAATGGAGGCAGAAGCACAGTGTGCCGTGCTATACAAATTGGGTCTAGTGGACGGAATTGTCACCGATGATAGCGATTGCTTCCTTTTTGGAGGTAGTCGTATCTACAAAAACATGTTCAACCAAAAGCAGTACGTGGAGTGTTATATTGCTGATGATATCGAGCATAAGGTGGGGCTCGATCAGAAGAAGCTTATCGAACTTGCGTTGCTCTTGGGTAGCGATTACACCGAAGGAGTTAAGGGTATTGGGCCAGTGTTGGCGATGGAAATTCTTGCTGAGTTTGGGAGTCTTAATGCGTTCAAAGAGTGGTTTGATGAAACTACAAAAACTCTAAAAAAGCCTGATGCAAGCCGCAACAGCAAACTTGAGAAGACCTTATTGTCTCGCATCAAGAATGGAAAGTTGTTTCTTCCAGACACGTTTCCTGATCAAGTGGTGGTGGATGCATACAAACGGCCCGAGGTTGACCATGATGAGTCTGAATTCAAATGGGGAGTACCTCTGTTGGATCAAATCCGGAGCTTTTTGATGTACAACGTGGGCTGGTCCCAGGAAAGAGTCGACGAGGTCATGGTGCCGTTGATTCGCAATATCAACAACACCAGAACGGAGGGCCAGCAGACCACAATAAGTGAGTTTTTCCCACAAGAGTATATTTCATACAGGAAGGATGTGGGTATGGGGAAACGGATGAAGGCAGCAGCTGATAGAATTAGGGGTGAATAAGGTGGGCTGATCCTCCATATGGAATATTTCAACTTGAAACATGTTCTTGATGTTAAACAGAATGTGCTGATACTGTTATCAATGATACACATATTGTGCGTGCTTCTGAAAGTGGCTCCATGCAAAACCAGCCTTTAAAATATTGTGATTGAGGTTGACTTCCGAGATGGATTAAGAATTTGTGTCAAAAGGTTCCCTCTGAATCAATGGCTTGACAGATGGATAAGCAAGTTCTGGATACGGATCGTGGTTCCATTCCTGACAATTGGTATTTCTTTTTCAAAAGTAAAAATGGGGCAATTATGTGGCCACAAACGACGAACCACCAAAAAAAAAGGAAAACTTCTTTGGTGACAGCTGAAATGGATCAATGCTATTTCATTACTTGAATTGCTGCAATCACACCGCACGTGACCCATAATCACGTGTTCTACGGCGTTGAATCAGCGAACAGTGGAGTGAGCTCGCGTTCTTAGCAGGGCTCCGCACTACCACCAAAGTCCATTTGAATCTTCCACCAAAGAAACCAATACTCCTCGAAAACCACGAGAACCGCCAAAATATTAAAAAAAGATGGCGGATTCGTTTGCAAAGATATCCTCGATGATTGAATCGGCTCGAGATATGACCATCGAGGCCGCGGTGAGTGCATCTACGCGGCTCACCGAAACTCCTACCGCCAAAAGGCCCCAGGAGATTTCCAAGCTTCTAAGCTCGAGACTTGATAGAGAGGTTCTCAACGGAATGAAATGCGTGATTGCGCTTATTTCCAGTGGCGAGGACGGCACGGTCTACTTTGCGGATGTGGTGAAAAACGTCACCCTGACCAATCCACGGGTCAGAGCACTTGTCATGATCTATGTGGAAAAATATGCTGAAAGTGAGCCCGATACTGCGCTTCTTTCAATCAATTCTGTGCAAAAATTGTTGAACGATAAGACGCCAAATGTGCGTAGTGCCAGCATCCGGACACTTGGTGGTATACGGATCCCTGAGATCGCGTCCTTGGTGCTCTTGTGCATCAAAAGAACCACCGCCGACCGTCTGCCTGAAGTCAGATCCAATACGGCATTGGCGATTAGTTCTGTTTTTGGAATCGAAGGAGTGGATAAACACCAGCTTTTGACCCAGCTCACCACTTTGTTGTCGGACCCTTCTCCGCTTGTAGTGGGCACTTCCGTGAAAGTTTTTGTGAAGTTGAAGCCCCATTTAACAAAGCTTCTGCGTACGAAAGCGTGGACACCTATTCACTCAAACTATAGACGGTACGTGCGAATGCTCAAAGACCTCGATGATTGGAGTAGATGTGTTCTCACGGACCTTTTGGTGGAATATTGTCGCAAATTTGTGCCCAGACCCACACTCACATTGGTGGACGGGTCGATTATAGACTTTCCAGAGGATTTAACTTCTTTCCCACATGAATACCAGTGTGATATGGATTCCGACTTAGAAAATTTCCTTAATGCTGTGGCTGTGGCTGCATATAGCTCCTCCAACTTGGTGGTTTTATCTGCCATACGTGCTTTAATTCTGGTTGGAACACCCACCCATATTATAGAGGGTGGATTTCCTAACATTCTTATCAAGATGATGATTTTTTCCACGAATGAGCCCGAAAAGTTGCACATCTTGCAACTTATTACGACCCTTGCGCCGAACATGCCACTAGCCTTTGAAAACCATGCGCGGAAATTCTTTATAAGCCCTAAAGATTCCACGGCTGTTGCGTCAAGCAAACTTCAGGTGCTTCTGACAATTTTTTCTGAAGAAAAAGCAAGTTTAATCATCAAGGAATTGCAATTCAATGCTACTAGTTACCGGAGAGAAATCGCTCAGAGTGCGGTTAGAGCCATTGGGTTTTGTTGTGAGAAGTCTCCCGATTGGACCGATAAAATTCTTCGTTGGTGCTTGTTAGAAATGGAAAACAATTCTGCCAGTTCGATTCTTGCAGACTTATTAAAGGTTATTCGGTTTCTTTTGCAGCGAAAACACACCCTGTCTTTGAGCAACGAACAAGTGATCAAAACCGTTTACAGGCTCTCTTTGATGCTACAAAACCGCCACGTTCAGTTCAATGAAGAGGCAAAAGCAAGCATTATATGGACAATAGGCGAGTTTACTGAATTGACACAGAACATAATCGGACCAGATGTTCTACGCCAATCTTTGAAGACATATACGGACGAGCCCGAGAAAGTCAGATACGAGCTTTTACTCTTGGCAGCAAAGTCTTATCTGTTTGAAGTACAGAATTCGGCCAGAGTACCCGACGAAGAGGAGGTGTCATCCATCAACAAGCAAATGTTCGAACACGTCATGCATCTAGCTCGATACGATATGTCCACATGCACGCGTGATAAAGCAAGAATGCTTGACGAGTTGTTCCGGGATGTTTCGAACCATCAATTGGCGTATTTGTTCATGCAAGCACCGAAGGCTGCACCACAACTAGGCGAACCAACGTACAATTCCGCCTTCCTCTCTCGCTATATGAACAGGCCTAGATGGTCTGAAGCCAGTACTCTTCCTCCTCTGTCTATCAGAAAAGAGGCCGCTGGATCGAAAACCTCTTTGACCAGCTATAAAAATGATCCAAGAACTGGAATCACGAGTGGTGTCATTGCTAATTCTGTTTTGGGCGACTCTGCAAAGACCCAAAATGCAGGCGCGAAATCAACATCGAACCGCTTGCAGAGTTTAGACGAATTCTTTGGCGATGAAGACGCTAGCGAGGAATCTTCAATAGGAGAAGAAAGCGATACTGAGGATTTATCTGCGTCTGAACTGGATAGTGATGTATCCGAATCAAGTTCTGATTCAGAAGACCTGTTACTAGATCATTAGACAGATGTATGCTGATTAAGAACCAGAAAAATCTCATTGAAGGTTAGGTAAGTCAAGCTGCGCACATCATATATATGTTTCTTTATTTTCGCATTGGTGCGTGACTGGACCCGCCCGTGCTACTTTGTTTGACGCTTCAAAGGTTCATTCCATGCACAAAGTGATGATTTAATTCTTCCAGAGTAACCAAGAGAGCCCAAGGTCTGTGTTACGCATGTTCATGTTGGGTGAAGCATAGTGCCAAGTGATCAATTTTCCCATCTGAAAGCCAAAGGAGAGCACACCCGAATAAATTTCGAACACATATATGAGATGTAAGTGCTATGTCTTTGGGAAAGGCTGATAAGTGATGCGAATAGGCCGGACATGAAGGCTGGTTACAGTGTCCATATCTGAAGAGAATATTTACATAGAACTGAGAGATAAAAATGCCCAAAAGAAAGAAATATCCAAGAATATTTTGCTAAAACATGAATACAACCAAGCCCCAAAATATCAAGCTGTGAAGGGGTGTTCTGCGCAATAGCACTGATTGAATAACCATTCTCATGAGGTGTAATCCGATGCACGTGCTTGATAAGCAGATCCCCACGACTTGTTATCTCTATCTGAGGGCCATCAGGAATGATGTTACCACCAAAGGGAGAACTAGAGTCAGTAGTTGACATGCCCAGTACGTCATCAGGGGCCGTAGCGACCTGAGGGGAAGTTACCTCACTCTGGGTGACATCCTAAAGGGATGCATCCTGAGAGGGAGTAGAGTTGTCAGTTGTATCCTTAATCATAGTTTAGATATAATAGATATAAAGGGAATATCTAATCCAGAAGTAGAGCAGAGTAGAAAGAGGATGTATTAATTAATTAATTAAGAAAAGAGTGAGCCCTAAACAGGCGAGCCCATTTCCGTTTATAGATAGACATTCCCAGTGGGTCAGATTACAAGGACCAGAAACCGAGAGCTAACTAAGGAGGTTACCGAGAGGTTACTTGGAATTCTACAGTGACAGAAACAGAATATGTGGTGGTACTTGTGAGTGAATATATATTAACAATAAGATTAGTATGCTCACCTGACCATGGCCATACCGTGACAAAGCGGCAACGATCGTTCTATACAAGCACTAACGATCTGGGATGTATGGATCTTTTCACCACATCACATACCTACGCTCTTTTGACTAGTTACAAAAGTTGCAAATATTACACCCTTAAAACACCAAATCACCATCGAAATGTTTCGCCGTGGACCAGGGTTACAGTTCTTGCGCCAGTATACGAAGTATGCCAAAAATGACCAAATTTACTTGCACGACATTGCAGGAAAATACGCAGCAACGCTCTCAAAAAGTGCCACAGATATTCCTATTGGGTTCTCGCCTTCGCTTGAAGTAACTCCGTCTACATTCAAAGGAAACCCCGAATTTTTGGACTTGCTCCATGGAAAAATACAGAAGGATATCCAGAATGACTTCACGTTCATCATGGAAGCCGGAGCCAATGCGCTGACGTACATGCCAATCTACGACTTCAGAGAGATTCCCAAATATGCTCGTACTCCCAATGTGGATGATGTATTCGGGTACGTTTTAGTCGATGCTTCGGGGAAAATTGTACCAGAAAGCTACGAAAAGAATGACTTGTACCGTCTTTGCAACGGAACAGGTCTAATAAAGTTGAGTGATTACTTGCTTGACGAGATGAGGAAAGAAACAAGAAGATAGATTTGGTGTGGAGTGTGGTTTGTCAGTATTGGCCTTCGAGGAGATGGGATGGAATATTGTTTTAGGGGATCTTACACAGCATCTGAACATTATGGGTTGAAAATGGCCATGGCTTAAATCGCTATTTCTATGAGGACCCTTTCTTCCAGTAGGTATCATGCATTTGTAGGTGTGGAAAGTGGCCTTTTTAGTTCTATGGCCTAATTTTTTAAGACACGTGTGCCTGAAGGACGTATGTGGCAGTGAAATGCTTCTCTAAAGGCACCCTTGTCTGATTGCTTTTCAATTAACATGAAATAGATAATTTCAGGTTCGGGTACCAAATCCCAGAGACCCGCAGAGTTTGAACGTGTATAAAACAATCCCGATAACACTATTAATAGAATCACAAAAAAGCAATACAGAAAGCATACAAAGAAAAAGTTACCCTTTAGAATCTCACTCCTCAAAAGAAAGTTATGGTCGCAGTCGGCCGGAGCTGTCGATTCTTTACACTAGCACTAAGCAACTCTCGCGGACCTCCCCGTGACCCACGCTTTTTCTTTGGGGATGTATCCTGCAGAATCTCTGAAGCATACAAACTATACATCTAGCAATAGCCGGTATATTGAGGAACTTATTCTTGGTTGCTGGTGCATGCTGAAGACGCCATGGAAGAAATTGCACATGTGAATGTACTTGAATTGTTATAAAGTGACATAAGGTTGGAATGTTTTTAAGAATTCTTCTCCGTAAGTTTCAGTTTGATTAAGTATTGAGGGACTCCTTTCCCGGAGACGAAAAATCAGTTAAAAAATCTTCAAAATCAAAGAATACTTGCGGCAGACTAAGGATTATTGCTATGCACGTTGGTTTGGGATACACGACTCACTCTCGCTGAGTAGTGCGGTATTTACTGTTACATTCACACTTGCAGCTTTACTTATGATCAAACTGTAACATAACAAATTTCCTTATGGAACAAAGAAACTCGAAAGAATATTCCTCAACATTATTCTTGGTATTCTCGGCTATTGATGCCATATTTTATATAATCGATAGCAATCAATCATTCACGGCTGTATTGTATGCATGCGGGATTTCCAATCTTGGAAACTACTCACTCATGCAGTGGTTCCGTGCAACCCTTATTCTTGCCAACAAATAAACCTAGATTGTTTGGAAAAATGGTCCGATTTTTGGTATCTAAATATTCGTGAGTGAGGAAAATCATATAGTTACTCCAGCTTTCTTCTTCTTCAATTCCTGTTTTGACGCTAGAATTGTATGTTCAGGGTCCAACTTTGTTGGCCGATAACTACGTGCAACGTGTGCTCCTGTACCGAATCCCACATTTTTAACGTTGAGGCCCTGATGCACAACGCACCAAAACAGTACAGAGGGATTCGCATTCCACTACTATTGGCAATAATCAATTAAACAGCATGTATTGTAAAAGTATAGTTCTAACAAAAATATTCAGCCAGTGAATTTTTTTTCTTTTTTTCTTTTTTTCTTGGATATTTCTGATATTTGCTCTGGCGCGAAAAGTTTTTGCAATGTTTGGCAGCCTTGGTTCAGCCCACTCAAGATTGGGTCTTGGGCAAAAACTTGATACCTGTGCTAGGACAGTTTGTTGCGGCCAAAGAGTCAATTTGAATATAATCTTGTACAATCAATGGTCCGACGAAATGGTGGTAGTATCCGATCTGGTGTAAAGCACCGTTGCTGTCACACTTGATCAAAGGAGCAATACCATTAATATTGGACTTAATAGCTTCAAAGATCTGGTCGTAAGTGTACGTTTCAGTCAGCGAAGGGACGATTTTAGCTGACTCCAAGTACTCGAAAGTAGGGTACAAGTCATATAATGCAATGGATTTTCTGTAATATTCGTAGATGTTTTCATTTATCTCCAAGTTGTCTCCCCAACATTGTGGGTGCGTGGTCCCAATGCAAGTTCCATGCTTGTTGTACTCCTCAGCCCACAACAGACTACCATTCAAGTCATTGGACGTCCAGTACGTGTTCATATCATCAAGCAAGTCCTTGTCGGCAAACTGGGTGACGAGAATGGTTTCCACACCAGCCGCATTGACATTCAACAGGTTGTCACAGTATTGCACGGCAGTTCCATCACACTGATATGGCCAAAGACCACCCAAAGTGAACTCTTCGGCTGGTCCAGTGGATGGGTTGTAATCCCAGTATTGCGTTTGCACAATCACACCGTTTTGACTTTCGAAACAACAGGTGTTGGTGATGGACAGCGAGGTGCAAGTTTCTGGAATGGTGCTTGGACAAGTGAACCAGGTATTGTCTTCATCTCTTGGGCCCAAAAAGCCTGGAAGACGTGCTGCTTCGGCACTAGTGGCGAGAATCAATGGGATAAAGGCTTTCATGGTGTTAGTTATTGGTGGTTGGGTTATAGAGAAAAAAAATTGGACGAGGGAAGAGACAGCCATAGCTCGCCTATTTATACAAAATCGATCCTCTGATCGCCATAGAGTTTACCCGGATTTGTATATTTACAATCCTTGGGAAATAGCAAACAACTCCGAAAGCACATACGGAAATAGCCCGCTTATTCCTGTTGCTCTTTCACTCTTGTTGTTATTATTAATGGATTTGACTGTATAGATATCTCTTATCTCGGAAAATCTAAGAATCCCACTCGACTAGGAAATAGACCGACATAAACCCGCTGCAAAAGCAACGCGACTTCTGGAAATTTCACTAGCATATTCTTCGATGGTAGCATACACAACATGGGGGGTCAACTACATGCCCTGGAATATTTAGAGCGAATACGAGCTTCTGCTGAATATCTGTAGGTAGTTAAATTGCGGTATATGGCTGCCTCTAGTGGAGAAATCACCTTCGAAGTGTGTTGATATCATCTCTCCATGTATGCGGGCTAATGATTCGAGAGCTTGTTAACTGCACCCTGTAAAAGTATTTCCTGCACTGGCGCGTGGGGGCAAAGGGAATTGGGGCACTTCTTTGCTCTATGACCCGATCTCTCAATCGACAGAAAAAGAATGCATGTGTTTTCTTTGATATTTCTTTTTCTATATTTGTTTCAAATGTTCTTGGCGGCTCACAATTCTAAGATATCATGTTTTTGGCTGGCCGTCGGAATCAGGAATGTACATCGTTGTCCGTATTGTAATTCTAGACTTTCGGTGCTACAGGATGTAATGACCATTGATTTTGCATACCGCAACCGTCTGATAACCAGTTCCTGGTAAAGTCCCCGGCAGGGTGCATGCGTAAATCTTTACATTGCCATGCCGGTTGTGCGTGCATTCGTGGCGCCTCCGTCCCACATATATCTTACCACCATACACATTTTGGATGTTTACGTAAATTCGGTGAAGTTTTGAAAGAGTGTACAGTTAACTAGAGAACTTATGGTGTTGAAAAAAATAGAACGCATATTTTTAAAAGATTCGTCATTCATGTGGAGTGATTTTGAATCGAAGAATAAATCAAAAATACAAAACACGGGAAAGTGGAAAAGTGGGTAGTGTCGAAATAGGCATGCGGCTCACATTATGCGCGCCACGCGCATCCAATGTTTTGACCGCCGCCCTGGTCTTGCATATACTAAATAGCAGGTGCACGATTACAACGTTGGGTTCCTGGATTAGACGGTCTATTGTGCTAACGTTTACTAAACTATTAAAATGAAAGCAATCTTGAGGTACAAAAAGAAGGAAATAACTTTGCAGATTGAAAGTTTGAATACCCGTATTAATTTTTCTAGAGAAACAATTGTATTACAGGAACTGCTTTTTTTTTTTACTTCTTTGACGAAGCAACGTTTCGGAATCCCGAGATTCCGCGGAACTCTTCCATGTGCGACAACTCACTTGGATTATTCTTGATTTATTCATCTGCATGATCTACTGCCCGGATTTATACAAGGCAATATTCAAAGACGGCATGTGTAAAAAGAAGGAAAGAAAACCCGAAAGTATTGCTATATATTTTTGAAACAGCTCCATCCAATCGGCAGAAACTTCTTATTACCGAAATCGGAAGAAAGTAAACGGACACAACAAGAAAACTAGTAAAAACTTTTGAAAAAACGAATATGATTACCGTTAATCAGGTGAAATTTTGAGGTAAACTATGTATTAAAATAACTTGTTAAGGGGTTGTAAAGATGTCCTTGAAGGTTCTTTAAACCAATAAATTGTAACATCATATGTTTTTTTTTTTTTTTTTTTCCGTAGAGATCCCTTACAATGTTAACGACAAATAAAATGTGCATCAAAAATGATCCTTCTATGCAGAATTATTATTACACCCGGCATTATGGTACCGCTTAGAATATGTGAAAACCCCCAAATTCTGGCTTTGCTATCGAATATTTTTTGTTCGATTTTCTTTAAGCCATTACTATCGATAGACGGAATATCGATAACTGTAAAGATACAGACTGCAAAATAGCTTGCAGCACAAATGGGCCCAAAACAAATACTTCGTTCCACCTTTACTGAAACGCAGAACATTGGCTGGGTACGAGCTATTGTTGGAGATCAAAACATCCAAAATGATAGGTTTTCAAAATGGATCGTTATAAAGGTCAATATCGCCATACACAAGCGGAGTTCGCTGGAACACCGTCAAGGACACTAGAAGACACACCTTACAAGGTTTCCCTACTAATATATTCGACTAAAAGAAATTACCACTGGGGTGATATTCTATATTAATATGTACATTCCGTTGAGGATATATGTGTATAGTTAACCATTGTTAAACCCACTTGAAAAACCATCATTAAGTCATAAAAAAATTTAGTGAAATAGATCGTGATATGCAGTTGATGCAGATGAAAGAGAAGGAAAAGTCAAGTCTCATTATAAAACTTGCAGTTGAAGAACATGTTCTTTTTAGCAGAAAGCCAGAAGAAAACATGAAGAGATGCGTTTTCAAGTAGTCAGATTAATCGCATTGAAAGCGCTTAGTATCTGTAGATCTCAGCCTTGAATGGACCTTCCTTTGGAATACCCAAGTAGTCGGCTTGCTTGTCGCTCAAGACAGACAACTTAGCACCCAAGTGGTCCAAGTGACACTTGGCAACAGTCTCGTCCAAGATCTTTGGCAACAAGTGGACACCAACGTCGAACTTACCGTTCTTACCGAACTCAGGGTATTGAGCTCTGAACTCCTCGTTCTCGGCGTTGAACAAAGCAATTTGGGCCAAGACTTGGTTGGAGAAAGAACAAGACATCACGAAAGAAGAGTGACCAGTGGCACAACCCAAGTTGACCAATCTACCCTCGGCCAATAAGATGATGTGACGGCCGTTCTTCATCAAGAATCTGTCGACTTGAGGCTTGATGTTGACAACGGACTCAGCGTTGGCCTTCAACCAAGCAACGTCGATCTCAATGTCAAAGTGACCAATGTTACACACAATAGCGTCCTCTGGCATGACGGAGAAGTGCTCACCGGTGATAATGTCACGGCATCCAGTGGTGGTGACAAAGATTTGACCAATAGAAGCAACCTCCTCCATTGGGGCAACTTGGTAACCGGAAACAGCGGCTTGCAAGGCGTTGATTGGGTCAATCTCGGTAACAATAACACGAGCACCCATACCGGCCAAAGCCATGGCACAACCCTTACCGACGTCACCGAAACCAGCAACAACAGCGACCTTACCGGCAATCATAACGTCGGTGGCTCTCTTGATACCGTCAACAAGAGACTCTCTGCATCCGTACAAGTTGTCGAACTTGGACTTAGTGACAGAGTCGTTGACGTTAATAGCAGGAACCTTCAACTTACCGTCTCTGAGCATCTTGTACAAGTGGTGGACACCGGTGGTGGTCTCCTCAGAAACACCGAAACAGTCCTCCAACATCTCAGGGTACTTCTCGTGAACCAAGGTGGTCAAGTCTCCACCGTCGTCCAAGATCAAGTTCAACTTCTTGTTGTCCTTGAAGGCAAACAATTGTTGCTCGATACACCACAAGTACTCCTCGTCGGTCTCACCCTTCCAGGCGAAAACGGGAACACCAGCAGCGGCAATGGCGGCAGCAGCGTGGTCTTGGGTGGAGAAAATGTTACAAGAACTCCAGGTAACCTCAGCACCAAGAGCAACCAAAGTCTCAATCAAGACAGCGGTTTGAATGGTCATGTGCAAACAACCGGCAATTCTGGCACCCTTCAATGGTTGGGAAGGACCGTACTTCTTTCTGATGTACATCAAACCAGGCATCTCGTTCTCGGACAACTCAATGTCCTTTCTGCCGAAGGCAGCAAGAGAAATGTCAGCGACTTTGTAGTTGGAAGCAGGGGCGGCCATTTTGTGATAATTAGAAAAGAAAAATTTTCTATTTTTTTTTTTTCACTTGGATCGACGGGAAAATCAACTTCTTTATATATAGCGCGACGGTGTGTGCAGGTTATGGGCATGGGCATCGGGTGCGGCCCAATTTTTGCCCAGACCTACTGGGGTTATAGATATACGACGGTAGAGAAAATGGGAAAAGGGTGGGAAAATGTATGGTAGAGATTTAGATTTTTATGGATATCTTCGAGTGTGTAACTCAAGGTGTAAATAAATCAGGTAATACATAGCAAACTAATAAATTTAGGCCTCTTTTTATATATTTTCAGGAAGCAAATTTCTCAATACGATGGGTACGACGGTATATTTTGGATCCATGCCCGTGCCCCGGAAAAGAAACGTGTTGAGGGGTCTATTTGCAGGCTGTGTTGAGAAAATTGGCATGTGAAAACGACGGGAAAGAAAGGCGTGTGTAAACGTATCTTGGGTGGATGATATATTTTGTATATAGACGAGACGTGTTTGAAATTATGTTTCGATATTTTTTTCTTTGAACTTTTACGCTCTGTACTACGTTATCATGGTTGGTTTGTTGGGAAGGGTATGAAAAGTTCTCAGGTCAACTTATAGGGCCACCGACCGCACTGGCCCCGCCCCACGCGTCGGGTTATTACCTCACGTGTGTTGTAGGCTAATAACCATTTCATTCCATATTTCATAATGCACGATTTCTAGAATAAATGTTTTTTTTTTAAAAAAACAAAATGGGAGCCTTAGTCTTTGTTAGACCGCAGGTTCTGTTATCGATTTTGTATTTGGACAATTTCCATGTTCATTTTCAAGTATTGCTGCTGTATGAAGAGATTCTGGTAATTAGAGAAATGGATACTATGAGAGCCTAGATCACTTGTGCGGGGACTTGTTGATGTTGGTCCGTTTCCTGTAAAGCCCTGGTTGAAAATAAAAATTACCAAACCCCCAGGGGCTAATATCTGTTGCTGGTACCTTCCTAAAGATAATTAATTAATTTCGGTAAGCTTTCGCTATTAAAGTGAGTACTTTGTACGTGTAGATTCGACAATTTGATAGCCCTGAAACGTAATAATTTTATCACAAAAAAGGGAAAAGAATGTGGGGATTTAAACAAGAAAAAACCATACTTTTTCCAAGCAGAACTACAAAATTAATCCAAATGGTCTTATTTGAACTTTCATTTATCAGTCGGTGTTCAGTGCGCGTTATTGATCAATCGATTGTGTTATTTATTAATTAAGCAGAGCACTGAAAATAAGCATGCACATTGTCTTAATATATGTACAAGTAAGGCTAGATAAGTGAGAGAGCAAAGGTAAATCGTTTGAATTATCGCCAATTTTGCTTCCGGTGTTAAGATGCACTTTCGGCATGCTTTATAGGAGCACATTATTTTTTTTTTTTCTTTTTTCCTTTGATTGTCTATCTTCGTTACGTGGCAAGTGGCTAATAATTTTTCAGCTTTTTTTCTATACCGACTAATAGATTTTGCTTGATACATGTCTATAGTCATTTAATACCTATACAAGTACCGCGACAAATAAGAAGCCGTGAATGATAATGAACTACCTCAGAAAGCACACCCTCTCGCTTAGGCTCTTACAAAGCAGTCGAAGGATACGTAACAGGAACATATTTCATGAAAGGCCATCCTTTATATACTAGGGGAATAAATCCAACATCGCAAGTTGGTGATTATTGGACTTGTTCCCCACTTCAGTAAAAATACAATGGTGCATATCATCAAGAATGATATTCTAATGTACCTTAGCCAGGTTTGCTATTTGCCAATTTACAATTAACGTGACCATGGAAGATATGTTCAAAATCGCTGGGCTTGGTAAAACACGTTGTCTTCTTGAAGGATATCGAACAGAAATTTTTGGCGACATTCGCTGCTTAGTTCGAGACACAGGCCAACTAAAGATTGAGTATCTTATTCTGCACTCTGGATTTATCTGATGATTTAGTGGAATCTTTTCTGAAAGCAAGGTTCGTACTAACCCTGCTAACGTGCCCATTTCAAACCACCCCAATCCTTTTTAGAGGGGGGAGGCCTGATCACTCTTACTGCCTTAAGAACTTCTCTAGGCCATATGGTTTGGGTGACGCTTGAGTTTCAGCTGGCTTTTTTTTCTGGAATCAAAAAAAGGCACCCGACTTTCCCTAAGACAAGTTTTGAAGCGTTCGGCCATAAATTTGGAGCTGTAATATGCCGTTTTTTCACTTAATTTTTTTTATATAAGCATACATTTCATAGCTCACCCCTATACTCTATTCCCAAAGTCAATCCGTTTATATACTCAGTACGCTTAGGACACTATTTTAAATCAGTGATCGTTATTCATCTATTCTATCCGTACATAAAATATCTCCTTGGAGATCGCCAGTTTATCATCTATAGAAGTAGTTTTGCTTGAACCAAGCTCTTTGCTTGCAAACACACACCGCATCTATCCGAATTTGGCTTCTCGAAAGCCATCTTCATTGACATCCCATTAGTTATTAAACAGAGTGTATCAAATATCAAACTTTAACCAGTCAAGTTCACTTGCAGCCTTTGGTTGTTCAGGTAGGGATCCTTGAAATTCGCCCTTGAGTCCATGCGTAAGACAAGATGTGGTATTGGTAGGCTTGATTTCGAATTTGCTGCCCATATCACACATTAGCCCAGATTCTGGTGAAGTATTTTCTTCTGACACCTCACTATGAAGTGAAGTATAGTTCTTGAAGAAATCGTCTGTCTCCATATCGTCTTCATTCTTCGTCGGCGAAGCGAGCCCCTCATTACCTTGCTTTACGTACCTGTCATAGTTTGTCATATCGCTCGGTATGGCAAACGACAGCCGTTTGATGGTCTCATCAAAAAGTGGGGGTGAAGATGCAGAATAAGGCGTGAACTCAGATGCAACACTGTCTCGACTGGGCCTCGAGATACTGTTTCGTTGTTGCATGTATGGTGACACTTCCGAACCTTGATCGAAATAAGCATGACTGGAAACAGACATCGAAGCGGGTTGTTGGTTCGTGTAATATTTCGTGAACCCATTGTTCACAGGCACAGACAGCGCCGAAGTGGCTAGATTTGATTGCGGAGTGACAGTACGCCCCATGTTTCCAAGGTAGCTCTTTTTCATTTGAGGTGTTGCCAGAAACCCGCGTTTAGCCATAGCAGAGCCGATATTTGTATACGAATTACTGAGACTGTTGCCAGAAGCAAGGCGCCTCCCGTATGACTCGGACATGTCCAGAAATCCAACTTCAGACTTTTTTCTCTTAAACTGCAGCGAAGCACTTGTGCTATAGGGTGAACAAGGTGTGGAACTTTGCGAAGCATTACCCAAATGATATGGTATACTCTTCTCGTTGGTTGGCGTCGACGCTGTTTGGCCCAGGCCGTTACCCAATGGCTTAGGTAGTATAAGTACATTTTTGGGCTTGGAGCATGAGTCGACGGAAAAACCGGCAGACCCCACCAGGCCGTAGCTATATGAAGCATTTGGTGGCATCAGCATAGGGCTGTTCAGGATGGGGAATCCACCGGCCGCATAATCCGGCTTCCCTTTCGAAAAGTCCATGACATATGAGCCATTCCGAGGCAAGCTTGAAGGTATGCCCGATGCCGAGGATATCAGGCTGGGACCGCGAGGAGTGGCGGAAGCGCGACGCGAGCTTCTTTTCCGAATGACGTCGGTTTTGAGAGAAAGTGGTCTTGTGGTGCCGTGTAGCTTCAAAAATAACCCACATGCATTACACAAAGTCTTACCTTCGGGGTCTTTACGCCACAACGGAGTTTTAACAGTTCCGCAATTATTACATTCGGTGACTTTCTTGGATTCATCGTTATCGGCTATGTTTGGCTTTGGCGCTGGTACCTTGGGTTCAGTTGGCTCTTGCTTTATGGACTGTTTTTGTAAAGACGAAGTCAAGTTAGACTTAAATGAAGGCCGGCTCTGCTGTAGAGCAGAACTTTGGCTGGGATTCTGAGGTTGGGAGTTTGCGGCGACATTTCGCTGAGAAGACGACAATGATACGTACTCAGACACGGTTTCGGGGATTTTGTACATGGAGTCGCGAGCGGTTTTCGAATCCAGAACGGGCCGTTGTTCTTTGTTGGCATACAACAGGTGGGACTGTGCTTCATCAAAAGCTGCGTTGGGGCTGCTGTCCATGGAACGCGGCGTCACGCTGGCTTGACCCGAGACATCAGCCTTGGTTCGGGAGGTTGCCCTGCCCATGGAGACGGATGTAGAAACAGGGCCACGTAAGTCGTCCACCGAAAGAGGCAGTAACAAATCAAGCACCTTGGCATGCAGATTTTCCACCGGGGATTTCATTGTCTTAGACCAACCAGTGGACTCGCCAAATAACGAAGGATCGGTTTGGCTTGCTGATGTGTCGGTTTGTCGTTGTGCCCGCATACTTTCTTGTCTTAGGTGCCTGTTTTCCACGCGTGGTTGTAGGGCCAAGAGACGCTTTGCTTGGGAAAAGAGGTCCATGATAGAAGGACCCGAGGATAATTCGTTTTGGGACTTTTCCCTAAGCAGCAGCACTCCATTGGTAGAAACAGGGTGATTTCTCGTCGAATTACTCATGGGAGAATAACGAGGGTTTCGAGTACAATCTAGGAAAGGGTGTCTATAACTTTCGTGAAGGCTTATTCTTATTTTTTTGTTCTAGTTGCAAAAATATCACGTCCACCGTTGTCTCAGATATGGCGTGATCAGTTTATGGAAGCGTAATGGGCCCTAGAAGTATAAATGGGTATGGAGAGTGATAGACCAAGAAGACGTAGCGTAAATTTTTTCTGATGTTTCTTTCTCACTCTTTCTTTTCCCTTGCAAAAGATACTCAGCTGTTTCTGTTCTTTGTCTATGATGAAGACGCTTTTCAGATCTCAAAATTCGGTGTTTTATTTTTATTTTATTTTTCTTCCTTTTTTTTTTTTTTCTTTTTTTCTTTCTTGTCTTTTCTCAGTGCCAAATAATGAGCGGCGTTTTTCGTAATTACTCACAGAGGTACCGGTGTAAACCGTCGCAGAAGTCAGGCAATTCCGCGGGGAAGCGGCTAAAAAGCGATTAAATACAACGAAAAAAATGACGAACAGGACAGTGCAGTTAAAGGGAATCGCCAATATCAAGGATTTTTTCTCGGAGTTTCGTCCTCTTTTTGAATTAAACCATTGATTTTAAATCGAATTTTAGATTATTCAATTTTAATTTGATTTTGTCTCAAAAAAATGGAAGGCCCAAGAAAAAAGCTGGTGTAAAAAAACAAAAAAACAAGATCTGGCCGGATTGGGTTCGCGCTCGGACTTGGCCGGGTTTATAGGAAAAAGAGATCTGACTTAGGTTCGTGCGTCGTACTAAAACATGGTAGCCGAAAAAATATTTGGTCTACAGGACTCGAGACCTGAGAAGTGGTTATGAGTCACGACAACAGCTGTGTAAAATGTTTTGTATGTGTGTGCAAAAGTTGGATTTTAGGGGTTAGAGGATTTGAGCAATGGTTTTTGGGTAGTACTGGTTGAAATTGCTGGCCTTTGGTGTGGTGATTCAAATGGCGAATTCTTAATTATATGACTATACTTTGGCCCTAGAATTTGTATCCTTATAGAGAGGATATTCGCAGCAGTGACCATCTTGACTAGATGGTGGGAGTCTACGGCCATGATATTTTAAAAGTGAGGTAAATATAGACGGTGGAAGCATGAAGTTTCTTTGGTTTTGTGGTGGCATAGTACTAGCTTCGTTTGTGAAAGTAGTGGATAATGGACGTCACCTTGGAGCTGCGATAATGTTACCCTACCCAACTTAACGATGTGACGGGGGTCTCCAGAAACCAGTGCTCAAAAAGTTTTCTTGATCTTTTTGACGAATAAAGTTCAGCTTTTAAACCATTTCGGTGAGAAAGAAAAGCAATTCATACATCAGAAAATGTAGCAGCTATATATTGGACACTGACCCTGCGGGAACGATACCAACTGCAATATAATTACCTGGAATTCCAAGTTTCTGTACATTCATACCGTGTCCTATTTTTCTTTTAATCTAATAAAGCTCTAAAGTTCATTGTCGGAATATTCAACCAAACATTATTGTGGCTCTATTAACCCACAGCGTGGGCAAATTGTTCCCTTTTTAAGCAGCATACTCGCACCTCAAGCTGTCGTTATTAGCTTGGCCCTCTAAATGCCCTTGCCATAATTTAAAACTTTTAATAGCCAGATTGGACCCACGTGGATTTGAATTTGGTTTTGATGAAGGGTTTGGGGTAAGATTATAAATGATAATGAATAGAATACCAAGTTCTTAATTACAATCGTATTAAATATAGGAATTGCCAAGCCAAACGCACTTTACTGGACCTGTCGTAATAAATCAACTAACATGTTCCTATAAGATGAATAAAAGGATCCCCATCTGCGACAGAATTTGTTCTCGCGTAAATCCAGTTTGGCTGTGAGACGTTTTACAGGGGGCCCTTTGAAAAAACTTCCCACTTCAATTTCTAAATGAAAGTTCATTGTAAATAAAAGTGGTACTAATGTAAAGTCCTTACGAAGACAATGTGGGGCCGTCATGTTCTATCTGTATGTGTTATTTACTGATGCCAGCGCATTTATGTGAGAATTTTATCAGAAAACCCAGTAAGGTGGTATGGCTAAACCTCTAGATACAAATAATTTTTCTTATGGACTTAGCGTGATCTCAAGTTGCTGTGTTGCGGTTGACTTAATGAGCACACCTCTTAGGATTAGCGATAATACCCATATTTAAAATTCCACGATGTCACAGGCCTTTTATGTTCCGGTATAGGTTCTGGATTCTGGGGTCTGGGGTCTGGGGTTTATTCTGTATTCAGATTTAATTCCGCCATACCTTTCCTGTCTGTCAAGAAGCAATGAACGATTAGGCTTATTAGAAAAACATCCAAATGAGAGTTTCTTAAAATCTCCCCCACTACGACTGTTCCAAAGAACTATAGTCAGCACTGGGTATTGAATAACTATGAGTGATTAAGAAAATGGAATGAAATTAGTCAAAGTTCTATCACGCCCAATACTTTGCTTACTATTAATGGGCCGTTGTTCATGTTTGTTTCTCGGTAAGGGGTATACATTTTGGTAGAATCTCTAGTTTGTTTCTATCGTGTCTCAATCATGCCTCCTCTTCCTTGTCCTCCCTCAGGTGATGGTGGTGGTAGCCCTTTCCCCTTCTGGAGCGGTCACTGTTGTATGGGTGTGAGTTATCCGAGTGGAGTCTGTATTCGAACGTCACTCCACTCACTCTTTCGTTCGACGAGCTCAACTGTGTCTCAATACAATCAGACCCTTGTATGATGGCATCCACTTCTCTGATGACTCTCAAGATGGCATCACAGTATACTCTTCTGGCATGGAACCCAGTGAGAGAACCCTTCTTGTCATCCTCCTCCTGCTTCTTCTTGTTGGAGAAGTGCAAATTAGAGTTCCAGATACTGATGATCTCCTCATCACGGCGAACACTGAGCACCAAACCAACAATATCACTCAATAACGCATCATGGTGTTCCTTGCGGCCCAGGAGAATCGAGCCCGTCAACGTCTTGAGCACCAATCTTTCCCACACCAAAGTGGCCCTCCGACGGCCCTTCTGTATGTTTTCCTGGGTCTCGACACTGTTTTGCGAGTTGGGGTTGACTCTATGGCTAAAGCGGAATACCCAACGGCCACCTTTGGAATTGATGGGGTCCTCCCAAACAGGGTTGACACCTGTTTTGAAAATCAAGAGCTCGCTTCCGTTGACCAACTCGTGGGACTTCTTTAATGACGACATGCTCATCCACATTTGTTCTAGCGACGCAATGGGTTTGACGGATTGGCCCGGCTTGCCAAAGCTGGGGAACTCAATCTCGGTGGCGGCCTGTAAGTACGAATCCACCGCCGCAGCGCCTGTCTTGGCAGCTTCTGCGGTAGTGGCTATGGTGCTTCCATTCAGAGAGTTGTCCTCGTTGACAATCGGAGCCTTGCTTTTGGTCCTTGAGTGGTACCAGATGGTCCAACAGTATGGTAACACGTGCATGTCCTCACTGAGCGCATTCACAGCGTCCTGGGCTTCCTTGGCCGGGTCCCTTTTCGGTAAATCGAAGTTGGCAACCGTGCTTGTGCTGGACTGGCTGTGGTTATACTTATTGTACGACCGGGTATTGTATCTATGGTGGCCATTTCCATTCGAGTGGCCGTTTGAGTGGCTATTGTGGCCGTTTGAGTGGTTTGAGTGACGGCTGCTGCTGCGACCAGACTCCTGGTCATGTCCATTATATTGGTGGTTATGGGAAGACCCAGACCGATGATAGTTTTTGGGGCCTTGTTCGCCTGAGCCCAGTGGTTTATTTGGGTTCATGATCCTATTGAATAGGGATTCTGCTCTTTTCAAATTTTCGGACATGATGAATGTATAGTTGTGTTGTGAGGTAAGATGATAGCAAAAAGTACAAAATAGTCGAAAATGTGGACAAACACTAGATGTAAAAGTGGAGAAGTCAAAAACACAGGTGCTTTAGATACGTTTCTTTGGGCAATCGATATAGGATGCTTTTGATTATGCTTTTGGTGATGCTGCTGCTGTGGCGCCAGTGCTGCTTTCTGTTTTATATGGTATCAATGAGTGGAAATGACTCAATATTGTTCAGTATTTGGATCACTGAAAAATTATCTCTAAATTTATAGCACGGTCGTTTTTACTTTTTTTTGGGGTTTTTTTGGTCTTCTTATTGTTCCAGAATAAACTTGAATATTGATGGAATATTAGGATTGTAAATAGGTCTGTGTGGAATGTTTTTCTGGTGATGCTGTTTATCTGATACAAAGGCTTAAACCGGCTAAAGAATTTTTTGAGATTCGAACGTCGAGCACAAGAAGGCACTTTCAGGACACGTTTTTTGGGGGTTGCTTTTTTGTTTGTGCCTTATAGAATGTTTCACAAAACTAAAGAGAGTGGTTTCTAAGGAGAACAAACGGGTTGGGGAATTATATTATAGAGGAGAAAAAAAAGGTTCTGGGAATGCTGGGTGGAGGAGAAAATGGTTAGAGGGTATGATACAGCGATGGCCGGTGACCTATGAGCACCACGGAAACCCACCTAACAAAATTTTCCCTGGTCGTGTGCGCGCCAGTAAAGGGCCATAATCTTTTTTTTCAGTTGTGTGTTTTTTTCTTGAGTTCGCGGTGCGGATTAACTGAGATAAACCGACTGCGAGACAGAGGCGATTTTTTGGATGGTGACGGTTTTGGGGAATTTTGGGGAATTTAATATATGGGATGTTTTTTATTGATTTTTGGGGCCTTTTTCTGTAAGTTTCGAGGTAATTGAGGAAATTCTACGATTATTGGGTGTTTTGTTGTGCTTATGTTATGGGGATTTGTTACTGCGGGGAAGGGTCCGGGTGCGGATTCGGTAGATGCTTCCCACGACCGGTATTCTCCGGGAAAGTGTTTCTTTGATGTCGTTCATTAGTTTTGTTATATTGTTTTAGAAATCTCCATGGTTCATCTGGGTGTTGTAAAAGACTTCATTTGGTAATTTCTTGGTGCATTTTGATAGTCTCTAATGTAAACTCATATACAGCATACATTAGACATATCTTGTTGAAGATCATTGCCCATTACCGTAACTCAGGTGGAACTTAATAAAAGCAGAAGGGCGTGAATATTTCTTCGCTGAATTTGGAAAATATTCGATGATACTATTCTCCACAGTATCCCCATAATAAACTATAGCATTGTACCCCAAACGCAAGAAGTAGAGGTGTAATTCATTAACTACTTTTGCAATTGTCCTTGAGTATATATGAGCTGTAATTAAACACTTTGCGAATATATTTCCAATTAATAAGCTTGAAGATACACCCATCCTTTGGTTTCAAATCTGCCCCGGCTGGCAATCAACTCCCAGTTTTAGAAGTACTGGCTTCATAATTATGATCTTTCAAGATTCTAATAACCTTCACAGTCATGTATTAATTCCCGTTAAAGATAACATATGTGCGTTTTCTGCTAATGATCCTACATCGTGATAGCCAGCACCGTTATTATTCCAGTACATAGTCTTGTTCATTTATAAGCCATTCCTTTAAATTCCAACACTTGAGTTAAAACGGTGACTACTTTGAAAAAAAAATCAATAACTCATTTAGTATCTTTTAGTCGGCCCCTTTTATTTCTGGGTGGGATATTTAGGATGTCGTGCGCTTCAGGGTATTCGCAACCGAAGTTTAATATGAATGCCGGGCTATGATGAACACACTTCCGTTAATATACCAGTTCTCTGGTGTTTTTACCTTACTTTGACGACACCCATCAATACATATATAGCTAGGGCTAGAATAATTTTCCATATTAAGCACTCCACCTACAACCAATTTTGTCTCATTATTATGCGTTGCAAGTACCCTTCAACCACTAGCGAGCGAATTGACCTCATTGTAGCCCAATGATATAGAAAGCTTCTCATTCCATGGTATTTTGTATTTTCGGTGACATGGCTGCCAACAGCTGTTTAATAATCTTTTTGCATAGACATAATTCCCTATCAACTTAAAATTACTTATACAACCCGCATGCATGTTTCTTTGAAAAGAGATCAGTTTGATGAACTCTCAACCTCAACATCAAGTTCTTCAATCTACCATCACGAATTCCCTATCTGTCTATTTCGCTTTTCTTCTTTTCAGAAACAATGCCATATCAGGTAGACCTCTTAGTGGTGTAAACTTTATCCACAGAGTTTTCCGGCCTTTTATGAGTCCAATATTATTTGTCTACCCTGAAGCAATGACCAGCATTAATAAATACATTCATCTATACAAACAGAATTCAGAAACCAATAAATTAAAGAATAAACCCCATCTCTAAAAAGCCTACTTGTTTCCGTAATAATGCAAGTATCCTCCAAGCGTCTTACATCCGTTGATGTAGTTGCTCACATCCAACTTCTCATTGATAGAGTGGGCTCCGTCGTCACCTCTTCCCATGGGCAACAAAAGCACTTGAGTGCCAAGCTGCTGCTCAAAAGTCAACGTGATTGGGATCGAACCTCCCTCTCTGGTGAAATCAGGCTTGACGTTCCAAACGTGCTCGGTGGCCTTCGAGGCAGCGGTGAACGACTCGTTGAAAGGGTCGGAGACCCAGTAGTCACCGTCGTGGATCAACTCAACAACCAAGGTGTTCTTGGACTTGATCTCCAGGAAAACCTTGTTGACGTAGTCAAACACCAATTGGTCTAACTTCTTGCTCTCGATGTTAGGGACTGTACGGATGGAAAACTTACCCACAACCTTGGAAGGAATCACCGTCTTTGCACCAGCACCGGAAAAAGCACCCTCGACACCGTGGATCGACAACGATGGGTATCTCCATCTATGCTTCAAGATATCTTTCTTGTTGGTGTGCAAGCCGGTCTCGGACCCAGCAGCCGCGTGCAATTCTTCAGGAGAGAACTCAATGTCGTCATACAAAGCCTCCTCCTTGTCGGTGAGAGGTGCCACCATCTCCAGGATTCCAGGAATGAGGATTTTACCGTTGGTGTCAACCAATTTCGACAAAACTTGCACCAAGTCCGTCATTGGCTCAGCAATCACACCTCCAAAAATTCCCGAGTGCAAGTCAGCACCAGGACCCTTGATGGACACCTGGTAATAGTTACATCCACGCAAACCGTAGGTCAAAACAGGCTTAGAGGTGCCGAGCCAGTAGTTATCGGAAATACACACGGTATCGACGGACTTGAAGTACTCCTTGGCCTCACGTTCAATCAAACCATCCAATCCAAGCGAGCCGGACTCCTCCATACCCTCGAAACAAACCACCAAGTTTACAGGAAGCTCCCAGCCCAACTGGTTATGGGCCTCCACCACATTCAACCACCCCAATACTGGGCCCTTGTCGTCAGTGGATCCACGTCCGTACAAGATATCGGCAGCTTTGTCATGGTACAAGGTAAACGGATCAGTGGCCCAACCGTCCTCCTTAAGAGCAGGCTGCACATCGTAGTGGCCATACACCAAGACCGTCTTCTTGGAGGCATCATTACCAAAACGTGCCAACACAATGGGGGGCAACTGGAGGTTTGCGTCAGCAACTGGTGGCGGTTGTGTACCCAAATCCTTCAACTGAATGTCAGTGAAACCTAAAGTGGTGAGTTCGTTGACCAAGAAAGCTGCCATGTCAACAACACGTGGTCTAAGGTCTTCGTCGGAACTGACAGAGGGAATAGCAATGGCCTTGGCCAATCTGTCGATAAACTGCGGTTTCAATTCATCGATTTTGGCGAACAAAGGTTCCAATGGGAGTTTCTCAAATGACATCGTGGAACTATAAAAGGTTTTGGTTAAAGCTATCGGAAAAATAAAACGTAATCCGAATATGAGAAAGCAGCCACGGAAAAATAAGAGAAAGAGAAGAGAAAATATTGGCCCGCGTGCGTGCCCTGGGTGTGCCCGGTGTGGAGAACCTACATGGTGCCGTATCTGTCGCTCCGAGGTGCCTCTGGTGCCGTTTCTGTATGGAGCCGTTTAGGTGCGCGGCCACCAGTGAAGGGAACCTCCAAGGTAATTTTGCGTCCAGGTGCGGCTCGCGCCATGGCACTGGGGCTTAGGGCCGCATCTAGACATTCTAGGTGAGCACGTTTTGGGCCTGTCTGTTTGGGCCAGTGTTGATTGGCGTGGATATAGACTACGTGTTTTACTACAAAATATATTTTCGAAATTTTTGCTGATATCCACATTTAGTTACACTGGTAACGAAGTAAAAAAAGATATATTCTCGATTTTTGTTTTGAAAGCCAGGGGTGGAGCTGGTACAGCCTCTCGAAAACGCCTCCCCGTATAAGTGTTTAGAAGGCATCGTCCACGACCCGAACACCATCATTTGCAGAGCCAGAGCCATCGCTTCCGACCAAACTTCAGTCGTTCATCTTGGGGCTGAGAAACATCCATTATAATCGTGTCACTTTGACGCTTGCTTTTAATCAGTCTCAAATCAAGAAAAGAAATTATTTGCTTAGAGCCTTCTTCATGTTCTGTCTGAGGCTGATTGTTTCTTAGTTTGAAAAAAAAAAAATAATGGTAGCTTTTGAACATTTAACTAGTGCCTCATCTATCGGTTAAAGGACTAAACATTACAGCTCTATTAGGCAAATCTTACATAAAATAACGGTCAAAACATTTCCAGGGGATTTCTCCAACTTTTTTTTTTTGAAACTTCAATAAGAGCTTTCACAATAATTTAAAAATGGAAGTTTCAGTTGGTACCCAATAGTAGGGCTCGCAAACCATATTATACCGATACCCCACCAATAATGCTAATTAGCGGTCCCCATAATAAATCCTTTTATGAACAAAAATGACGTCATAAGACGAAAGTTTTGAGGGTGTCTCCAAAATTAAAGAATCAGAGACACTCTGCATCTCAAACACGTTATTAAATAAATTCAAAAGGCGTGGTTTCATGAAGTCATCTCCTACGCTACATTGAACAATGAAGATGGACGTGCTTCATTCCCATGCACGTATTTCTTGTGTATGAGCAATTAAATACCATAACAATAAAATATTTTAAGATTCTAAGTATCAGGTACTGCTACTTGAAAAAGGGTGGAATCAAATAGTGAGTGTCGCTCCACTGAACTAACAGGTTTACCCAACCTAATCTAAAACAGAAGCGTTTTAATATCATACCATATCTTTTTCCTTAGCATCCAAGAACTTAAAGGCACTGTTCGCACCCGTACATCCGCAGCCGGAACATCGACGCGACCAGCACAATTGTCAACAAGCACGGCTTTTTGGGAGCGCAGAAAACGGACAGCTATTCAAAAAGCCTCAGCCAAAGCCCTCATCTCGGCCACCGTTACAGCACAGCATGCCATGCTCGAAGAGCTCTTTTCTTCTTCTTCCGACGACGACGACGACGTCACTTATTTCGACCGCCTCTTCGGGGTCCTAGGTCCAAGTGTAAAGCCGGAAAAACCCCCCACTCCGGGAGTGCAGGTGGCCTCGACCCCATCACCTCCACCGGAATCTCCAGCCACCCAGAAAATCATACCAAATGGGATTGATATCAGGTCACATTATTCTGTTGGAGAGCCGGAGATTCATATTCCCAGTATTTTTCTTACTGAGGGTGAGAAAAACCGCCGGATTCTTCGCCAGGACGAAGAAATCGCTCGCCAATTGGCGGAGGAATCGGAAAGAACCCGCACCCAGCTTGCATCGCTCGAGAACACCAAATCGAAGCTTTTACAAGAACTAAACGACAATGGCTCGGCGTATGTGTTTACTTGGAAAAACGACTCCACGCTAGTGGAGGGGTATATCCAAAAAAGTCTTTCCAAAGATTTCTCTATGGTGACTCTGCGCCAGTTCTATTTTTTTGACGATATAGAGAAGCCTCGCCTGATGGATCCGCACCTCCTGCCCCGAGACGCATGCTTCAGTCCTGGCACCTCTGTGGATTATGTCTTGCGATGTTGCCAAGACGATCCGGACCTAACTTTGCGTAATTTGCGTGAGGCCCAGATATCCATTGCGGCATTGCTAGAAATGAGTCTTCGGTGTAACTGTAGCGTGGAAAAAATGAAATTCATTGAACGAATCATTCGACGTGCATATGAACAACTGTATGGATGCATTGATGCTAACTCTGCTGATGTTGCTTCTGTTGATGCTAATAGTAATGATGCTAATAATAAGGATGCCAATTTGACTGCCACTACCGGTGCTAACCTTGCTGCTTCTATTTCCATCGACTCTATTAACTCTGTGTCCAATGACTCTACTACCGATTCGTGTGCTCCCCCCTCTGCTGCGGTTCCTCACTCTGTTATTGTCCGTAGTCCCCGTGATTATGTTTCGGACTCCGATTCTGACTCCATTTCCTCCCCCTTGGTATTTTCTAGAACACCAATGGATAAGACTCCGCCACTGGTGTTGTCTCCAGAAAAAGCCCCGTCTATCACCGATCTCATGCGCGCTGTGGGTGCCAGACGAGTGGTAATGTCCTCTTCTATCCCCGTAAGCATCAAACTTGTGCATTACCATAACCACACCGACATTCTTGTACTACGATTGAGTCTGATTTTCCACTTCTGTGTTCCTCGTGCAAATACCAAGGAGGAACACGTGACCTTGCTCCAGTACTTCTACTTGTCGTGCTCAGACTTCCATCTCAACAAAAAAGAAAACTTCAGTCTACGAAATGTTTTTATTGCTCCGGTTTTTGAGATGCTCGCTGACACGTGGTCTCACAAGTTTACGTTGGAATCCTTCGTTGAAACTGCTCATGAGGTGTTTTCTCTGATATCGGCATCGATTTATGGCGAAACGGATCCGCAGATCATGAAATCTTTGGATATTCAATTAAACATGCTCCTAAACCTTTTCCACCTGGTGCCGCGCCATACAAATGCCGGTAATAGTGTGTGTAAAATAGCTTTGAAGTTTTTGGAGGTTGAAGAACAACCAGAAAACGAATTGTCTCACTTGGCACAGGTAATTGCCACCTGGAGCAAGTTGCGCTTCCCTCGTGTCTCTGTGGCAGCGGCCAAATTCGAGTTAGATATCTATAAAAACTTTTTCCAGGCGCACCTCGTTTCGGTGCTCATTGATTTCCACATTTTGAATGAACAAGTTACCACCATTGATATATGCCTAATGCGTTGTTACGATAACGTACTCAGTTGCAAAGAAACTTATCAGCAGGTCATCAGTCAACTTTCGTTTTCCTCTGAGGAAAACACATGGGAAAAAAGCCGCCTCACACTTTACTTGGGCAACACTCACCAACTATTGGACTATATGGCGAACATGTTAAGCAAGAGCAAAGTGCTTCCCAACCGGGACTTTTTCTATTCAAAAGAGGATAACATCAGATAGCCAAAGAAAACAACAGCGTGCATTTTAATGTTGGTGAAACTGGGTCTACTGCTGATATCTACATGAAATTACTCGTGTCAGATTGCTTCTCTGGGGCCTGTATGTCTTAGCAAAAGGAATGGGCCGGCCAGTTTTTTGTCGGGTAATGATGACAGAATCTCTTAACTCATTGGTTTTGTTGCCATCAACTTTCAATATTGTCATAATGCCAAAGAGCTGGTGCCGTTTATAGTGGGATGAGATTTATCTTAGAGGAACGCGATAAAGTCTTCAAATTAACAAAAAAATGTGTGCTTTCGTGCGATATATAATTGGCAATTGATGAGACGTCATCACCGTTTATTTCACAGTGGAGTTCATTGCAGTATCGACCTTGGTGGAATTAAGGCATTTCCAACGAATTCTTACACAAACAATAGGGTTGGAAGACACCTCTGACGATTGCCTAGCAAAGTACTTCTCGACAAACTTGGATAGTTCTTCTTATCCAACGGGATAAATTCAAATAACATCCCTGCAGAAGAAGAGTACATAACATAAACCTAGACCAACGTTGATTTAAAGCTGGTTAACAAAATTAGGCAGCAATTCTTTGAAGAATAGACCGAACTAAATCCTATATGTAGAAATGTATTGTCAAGAATTCGTAACCGAAGAAAAAAAAAATGTTTGGTAATTGGGATGGAATTCCAAAGTACTCGGCGAAAGCGTCTGATCTGGGTGCACTTGTTTCACGACCCTGCGTGTTCAGCGAAGTGGGGGTTAGGGTCGTACTTCACGGAGTTTCGAACGAAAGATTCTCAACCTGTGCCAATATTGAAAATTTCTTTTTTCTGTAGAATCCTTGGTTGTGTCCTAGGGAAAAATTCCAAAAAAGGGAGAGAGGGAGGGTACAATTCTTTAAGAAAAAAGCATAGTTCAACCTGGGCTTTTATTACAATCCTTGGTTGTAATTAGTAGTAAAAGCGTCGCATTCCCGGCTGTTTATATCTTCTCTTCCCAGATGAATATCCTCCAGGGATCATCTTAAATGTTTTGTTATTCTCCGTTGTTAGCCTTAACATGTTATACCGTACCCAAATGTTATACATTACCCTTTTTTTACACTTGCTTTCTAGCGGACACCTTCAAAGATTTCTCTGTTTTCCTTGCAGATGCATGTGCTAATATCCTTTCCGAATGGGGTTTGTTTTCTACCCTTGCAATGTTTAAAGATTCGAGTATTGCGTCCCTATTTTTCTTAAGCGCTGAGGGGCTTTTGCAGTTCTCGATGGAATGGGGGTAGTCCTTGTAACAGTCACATTTGTAGCGGCATTTTTTTGCCGCATGGTTGATGTTGAAACAAATATTACAACCCCTTCTTTTACAGTGACGAAACGAATGACCAGTGGTGCTACATAACGCACAGTACTCTATGGTATATTGCACCTTGCTCGTCATGTCAAGACTGTCTGGGAGAATTGTGTAGCTGGGCACATTGCCGAACTTACGGTCGATTTCATACTTGGACCGTTTTAGTGTGTTCTGTCGGGACTTCAACAAGACTTGAAATACTGCTTTAGTATAGCTTAATTCGGGACTGTTTTCGGGGTCTTCAAATTTTTCAAACCGGTTTTAAAGCTCTTTGAGATCTCCGATTTCTCGATCATCATTAATTTCGTTCATAAAATAGTCTCTGGCTCGGCCGGCAGTCAGCTTCCGCGGAGGAATTTTCTCCAGACCTAATTCTATCAATACTTGGCCCTCTAGTTTTTGGACTTGGTATTTGTGGGTCTCTCTACAAAGCTGAGAATCCGATCTGAAGGTGTAAGAAAGTTCTTGCTATAATTAAGCTTCGCGTTGTCTTTATTTGTTAGAAGATAGGTTATGGTTGCGTAAAGAAAAGTTCGTTCACTCATGGCAGACTTGGCAAAACTCAAGAAATTCCCTGAGTCTTCATCAGTTGGCATCATTTGATAGATGAAATCTGCATCCATTTTTTGCATGGAGAAATCTGCTTCAGTAGTGACTGTCTGTTTTAAATTTCCTTCTGTTGCACCCATTTTCGCATGACCTGAATTTTAATTCGTGCGCATCTGAAGGGTTTAGGTTCCTGGGGTCGGCAGTGGGGAAATGTCGTGAGACGACGTCACCCCGCGTCCACTATGAAGGACGGATTTGAATGGGGCTAGAATAAGACTATAAAACCCCAATATATCAACTGTATTCCCTTGAGAGTGTTGGCAGTAAAATCTACATTTATGGATAAACAGAAGGTTTGCATTTGGGAAAATATCCAATGAAATTAAGTTTGAGAAGCATTCGTCTAAGGGCCACAGTGCTAGATACCCATGAGGTTTGACTGGGGATAATATAGTTCTTATAGAACACTGTCTATTAAAATGTAGAAGGGATTATTCCAAAATGGTGGCTATTGAAAGTTAAGAAATAAAGAGGGCCTATAGATTTTAAAGGTTACTATAAGCTCCACACATTGAACTCAGGAGGAGTTGAAGGACATCGGTCGCGAAATCCACCGCAAGAATGAAAAGACAGTCAGGGGTTTCTCTAATTAAGGTAACTTCCTTGCCATTTTGCTGAGTAGGGACTAAAGCACAGTCGAGTTTTCACATTGTCTCTCATAAAAATTCCCACTTTGTGGAGCCCACTCCTTATTCCACTTTAGGCCACAGTGATGTTAGCCTAGTGCATTTTTTTTATTAAAGCCACGGTCGTGAGTCTGAGGAGCCACAAACGCCGGACAAGCACCAGTCGAGACTCTTCTCTTCTGTTTCCAATTTTCGGCAACCTCCATACTTCTCCTTATTCTTATTCGGCCATGACGGGCTCCCACTTTCACTATTCGAAAATCACATTTAGAGAATACTTAACTCAAAGTTGAATTCGCAATCGCTCGAGAACCCAATCGCTCCAACAACGACTCTATTCCAAAACTTCTCTCCCTTTTTTCCAAAAGCATGTTCCAATCTTAACATAGAGTAATCTTTCCTGCCAGGTGTACCCATAAAAAAGCAGCAACTCCATTAGTAAATAGGGTTTGTACGTGTTTTCTACACAAGTTAATCCGGCTTTTCCGACAACTTGAGGCCAATATAAGCTAACAAAGAAGTACTACTATCAGTCCACTCACAACAAAAAATTTTAACATCGTCCTGAATATCTAGAAAAGAAGTCTTTTAAAAATACTTCAAAAATTATTGGCAAAAAAATTCAAACTATAAGAAATACCCCGGTACTTCTTGACTCATAAGTTTTGTTGAAGCGTAGTGTGCACTCCGTTTCGGCACCACGTTTCCTGGAACCGGGCTCATTTCTCACCAATTAATGCCTCACTTAACTTATTACTCATATTCTCTATACGCTCATTCTTCCCGGCACACTGCATTATAAAACGACAAGTTTAGTTCGATTCCTTCTTTTCTTTTATATTCCGGTCCTTCTTTAGTCGACATCATCCAGAAATATCTCACCCTTTTATAGAACCTTCTTCGATCATGACATCGTTATCTTATAAGAACCCAGAGTTAGAACACGCCCAATTTCCAGGGTCCGAGGTTTTCCTCAAGTACGGAGTCGGCCCAATACCTCCTAGTTCGGGAAAAGGGAAGATCTTTCTCTTCGATATCGACAATTGTCTTTATGAACGGTCCACTAAAATACACGACTTGATGCAGGTGAAGATCCATAAGTATTTCAAAGACGAGCTTGCTTTGAGCGACGAGGATGCTCACAATTTGCACATCAACTACTACCGTACATACGGCTTGGCCTTGGAGGGTCTTGTGCGGAACCACAAGGTGGACGCTTTAGAGTATAACCGGAAAGTCGATGACTCATTAGATCTAAAACTGGTTTTAAGCTATAACCCCGAACTCCGTGAAATGCTTCTCCGGATCAAGAACTCTGGTCAGTTCGATATGTTATGGCTTGTGACAAACGCCTATAAGAACCATGCGCTCCGTGTGGTGTCGTTCTTGGGTCTTGGAGACCTTTTTGACGGCTTGACGTTCTGCGACTACTCACTGAGCCCAATTGTGTGTAAACCAATGAAGCAATTTTACTTCAACTGTTTCCAGACAATTGGTATTGATGGTGGTGACGCGCTGCAGGTTTCCCGGTTGTACTTTGTCGATGACTCCGAAATCAACTGCAAGGCAGCGCACGAGCTTGGCTTCGGTCGTGTTTTTCACTATGTGGAGTTGGGTGAAGAGTACGAAGCTTTAAAACAGAAGCCCGACTTCGCCGCTTACTATGGCCGCGGAGATAATACAGATAATACCAAGATCCACATCATTCGTCTGATTCTCGATCTCGAAAGGAACATCTAAGGATATGAACAAGGCTTGTAGGACTGGTTTCTATCACTGACTTTTATGATTTGAACTCGGAACTTTCATTGTGTTGTATAAGCTTAGGGATCATGTTGCTTTATTTCGTGGAGGATATAATGACGCTTGCAATTTGTTATACCCGGCTAGACCATAGACTGTGTTCTGGGATAAAAAGATTTTCATAGCCCTTATTGTTGGTGTTAAACTTTGATTGTTGCTGGCTTGGGATTCATTGTGTCAAAAGGACACCTGGATCTACCTCAAATGATTGAAGGTTCAGAGACCAATTCTGTGTATACATTAGAGAGCAAAGAAACATGGATAGAACGCTCAGATCAAGCATTCCGTAGATAGAGATATCTGCCACCTGGATACATAAAAAGGGTCGTGGAGTTTTGTCTTCCAGCAAGGCCTCAGTTCACGTAGTGACGGTTAGAAAATCTTTCATATCCAATATGAAATCACATCCCGATAACAATCTGATGACAGACTAAGAGAACTTAATGTTTCGTTGAACAAGTTTACTCTCCAAATACCGAAGAAGTATTCTTTTGGTCGCATTTGCTTCCATTTACTTATTAATTTCTTGAAACATTGCTATCGTGGTTAACGGTTTATTTTATCGATTTTTATCATCAAAACTAGATGCTTCGATCCCTTTCAGCCCAATTTGTCTCCATTTTGAGCTGGAAACAAGCCTATGCATTTCCATTGTCTCCGCTCATTAATTTTTCAAGACACCCATTAAGCATAGAGACCTAGTTTGTCATCCAATTGAGCTCTAAATCTGCAGTCTTTTTGATCTGAATGTCTATAATAATGAAAAGCTTCTCGAATGAGATTCTTCTTACATTTATCACTAAATATTGCATAGTGCTGGTGATACACATGCAAAAATTCCTTGGTGATACGAGAACGCCCAGGATACAATACTATGTGACATGGCTGGATAGTAGGAAAACATATGACATATTTTGAGAATGGAAAGCAGTGAGTGCTCATTTTTTGGGAAACTATACGGAACATACTTTTCAACTTTAAGCAGTTTCAAAGGACCGAAAATGGAAGTATCAAAATTTGGATCTGCCATACTACTGAGTAGCTAGTTTTTGGACTTTTTGGAAGACTTTGAGTTATTATACACCCCATTATCTGCTTGTATTGTTTCCTTCGAATTGTCACGTTGTTTCCGCAGCTCTCTCTCCGGTGAGAAACTAATCAATACAACAAGATCAAAGTGAGAAACCCGATGATACCAAATCCTGATGTGAACTCCATTAACATTATCTAGTACGAAATTTAGACAGTTGAAAAACAAAATTGACGACTTTTCATTCATCCAACGTTATTTCTCAACAAAATCGTTTCGTCACAGCTAAATGAGACTTGTTCCACGGACACGACAGAAAAAAAGTCATTTAAGACCCTCAAAAGCCATATTAAGCTAAAAAGAGTATTAGCAATACAAATACCATGTCATAGAGTCATGATGCGTTACAATACCATTCATCGTTATACCCATTACTATCGCCATATATATCTACTCTCATACACGATCATTATACTCAGGAAAAGTCTAATTTGTCGCACCAATCCAAGATCTGGGTCAATCTGATTAATAATTCTTCATTCTGCCTCTTTTTCACCAGCCAAGCACCTCATTAGTCTCTGCCATGCCGAATAAGAAATCTCCCCAGTACATTGGACGCGTGCTCTTTCTTCATGGCTTTACCCAGAGTTCATCGGTCTTCTACGCCAAGACCTCGGCCCTTAGGAAAAAACTAAAGTCTTTAAAGTACCAGTCAGTCTATTTGAATGCTCCATTTAATCTCACGCCATCTCAGCTTCCTTCATCGGACGCTCTTTCAAAATTCAACTCGGTGGCTGCAGAGCCCGATGAGGATACTAACTATCGTGCTTGGTGGTTTAAAGATGAAGAAGGCAAATTCAAGCTTGATGATTCCATCAACACAATTCGACAGTATATAGATAACGGTACGATCCTTCCTGGGTCGCCTGAGGACGAAAAAATCAAGACAGACCATTTGGCGGAATTGAGCCTTCAAGATAGTGGTTCTTCGGGGAATACCTCAGCAAATGATGGCCCTGCCAATTCTGAAGCTAGTGATAGTTCTAGTGTCAAAGCTCCCGAAACCGCAAATGCACCCCCAATTGTTGGAATAATTGGATTCTCCCAGGGCGCGTGTCTTGGTGGGGCCCTTGTAGAAAAATTCGAAACTACTTTTGGCATTCCTCTCAAGTTTGCCATCCTCTACTCCGGATTCAAGTTAGATACTAAGTTGATGCCGGAATACAGCTCATTCTATACCAAAGACGACGGTGCTTCCACTAAGACTCGTCTCTTGCACGTTATTGGAGAGCTCGATACCATTGTTGGCGACGACAGAGCATACACTTTATATGACATCAGCAAGAAAAACTCGCATGTGTTGAAACATCCAGGAGGCCATTTTGTGCCTAACTCCAAGCTTATGGTAAATCAAGTGACTAATTGGATCCAGTCGCTTGATGTGGAGGAGAAGAAACCGGAGGCAGATAAAGGAATAGAATGGGAGCTCGATCAACTCACTGCTGCCGTGGACAAGCTTGGAAAGTAGGCTGTGTACGAGGGAAGGCAAAGCCTACTGGGCGAAGTCGTCTAAAGAATAGTTTAAAGGAGGTTTCGACCATCACTTTGCAGCATCTCAATGGCTAAACTACCATCGGGTGTCCGGCTCTGCGAAGTTATACACTTGGAGAGTGGTGAGCTCTACAGTGGACACTGCTTTCCATAGATTCTTCTGTCTCATGACGTTCCTTTTTCTATATTGGGGCACCATATGTTTGCATGTCACAAAAGACTACACTTAAAAGTATATATACCATATTAGAAGTCTTTTAATAGACAATAAATATTCAATTGACTACTGAGCATCTGAGTAGTTTATTTGGGGGTTTTATCCCCATTCCTTTTTATAGCCTCGAAAATCGTGTTCCCAAATGTAGATAAAGCATAATTTCTTTGTTACTATGACCCGTCTCAAGATAATCAGAAGAATAAAAAATATGAAAATGCTTGATATTTCTCTAAAGGTCTATTTTGTACATGATGACTTCGTGTTCTCTCGACTCGGTGATCTTACACTTGTAGTAATTGTGATCAATGCTCTTGAAAGCAGAACTAATTAAACATTCCACTGATTTCGTAGACTGCGATAATTTTAGCATGTATAGACCCGAAATGCAAAGAATAAAAGACTAAAAAATCTCTTCAACTTTTTGTTCAATTCCATCTTTTTACAACGGGATATTATTTTTCGCAACTCATCAATACAACCAAGATAGGGCTCTACATACCGTTGCAGAGCGAGAGATCGAGATAAATCCGATTCTTGCTGCTTCTAACATGATAGTATTTTCGTCTTTTTTCTTCCAATACTGAAATTCATCCAGTTCATTTAGGCCACCAAAAATGAAAATGAAAAAAACTCAAAAGCTTGTTCAAAGATCTTTCACTTATGGAGTTTAGAGCCCAAGGTCGCAGGCACAATCTTGAAATTATACCCGTTTATAAAGCATATCAAGTGGTCTATTAAAAGACAAAACTAGAAATATTTTGTAAGGGCTTCTTTTCAGAAGACATATCCTATATATATAAGAAGCGGGCCTTTTGCATCATTTCAGTTCATCTTATTAAAGACTATTTGATGTACAGATCCTTATTCTTCCTCTCACTTCTTAGCTTGAAATACTATAAAAGAATTCAGATCATAACATTACTTTCAAAAGAATACAAATACAAATGTGGATTGGCAACATGAACAGTCCGCCCTTGGTTATCTCTTCTATACAAAATTACTCCTACTAGATACCTCTAAAGCTCGTCCTTGATATTACGGCTCACCCCACGGAACTTGCGCAACTTTTTCTCTTTCTTCGATAAAGAACCCTCGGTTGGAACCACCCCTGTAGTATCCATGATGAATTTCTGAATCTTGTTCATGTGGCGCAATTTCTTGCCTGGGTAACGTACAAACCGCTTCTCGTCCTTCTTATACACTAGCAATACAGGAAGAGAGTCTATTTCTTCCAATGGGACCTCGATCTCGTGATCACCGTACGTAATTGTTGGTTTATTAGTTTTCGTCTTCACAGATACACTGGCGATGCTCAAAGTGTCGAGGAAATCGATTGCTAACGACCTAAGAAGAGCAGAAACGGTATCGGAGCCCAGAAGCACCACGATCTTTTCCAATCCGTCGTCCACATTAAGCCAGTCAGCAAAAGATTTGGAAGACAAGTTGTGGAACTTCTTGACGTAATTTTTGATTCTCGACGACACAAATTCCACCATGGAAGGCAAGTCCCGTTGCCCGTTATACGTCTCTGGGACGTGTTTTCCCGTAGTAGGTGCGTGCCGTTGGAATTTGGGTGGTCTAAACACCATCAATGTGGGGAAACCTTGCACACGGTATTTCGAGCAGAGAGGTTTGTTGGAATCCTCGTCACAGTTGACAGAAACAACATTGACAGCATATTTGGCATCATCTTGAATATACTTGGCCAATTTTTGGTACACCAGCTTGATCTGCTTACAATAACCACACCATGGTGCGTAGAACTCTACTATGGAGGTGTAGTTGGTGTCGAAAACCACTTTATCAAAGTTTTTCGGCGTGAGTTCGTAGACATTTGGATCTTTTGCGTAGAAGCCAGCAGACCCGGCGGTCACGGACGATACAGCGATGGAAAGCGAAGTTAGAATGGATAATTTCATTTTTTGCCTTGATGTGTTTGATCGGAGGTGAATCTTTGAGCTGATTTTAGGTCCGGGCTAGGGCCAGGGACTCAGGACACCCTGGCCGCGAAAAATGGCAAGCGTAGGAAATGCCTGGATAGGCCTTCGGAGGGCAGTTATGTAGGGAACCAATAAACACTTCAGCTGATGTATTTGTAGGGATGTGGTCAAAATTTAGTTTAATCATTGCAGGAATTTTCAGGTAATTAAAGAATTTTGCACTTCAATTATTCGTAGAAGTTACTGTGCTCTAACCACGTTCCAAATTAGGGCAGAATTCAATCACTGCCGCACCCAAGCTCTGAAGCTAGGGCCTCACCGGTGACCATGGCGTCAGTCCGGACCATCAATATCTTCGTGTGCAATTGTTGACCTTTAATAAATTCCTAAATTATGCAGTGAAATTTGGAAAATGTGGTTATATCTCGTGGCTTTAGAGTAGTGATCGTACTAATTGAAACTTGGTGCTGGCAAAATTTAGTAAATGTATTCTTGCGGAAATTATTAACCAATGCTGAGCCCATGCTGTAGCAATGCCCTAAGCTGCACATGTTGATATCCGTAAATGCTTCACATCCTGGTTTATCCAAAACCAAGATAACATATTCCAAAAGCATACCTAAACATGGTCTTCGGATATTTCGTTTCAAATCCATTAAATTCAAATTGCAATAAGTATATGTCCTTCTGAGCTAATTAATTGTCAGGTAACATTTCCGGGCTGCGGTCACCTAGATTAGGACAGTACCACAGTAACAGTATAATTAACTGACAAAATAATTATAAGATCATTACAAATCCAATATAGCATAGTATATTTAGATTTTTCCTCGTGTCCTCTAACCGATCAATTGTAAGACATGTGTACTTTAAATAGTCCACCCACGGTTGGTGTTTCCGGCCGCGATCGCAGGGCCAGAAAAAGAACCTCCATATTATATCAGTACATACCCATCAAGTGGACTAATACAGTAAAAAAGACACCTCCAACTTCTTACAAAAATATCCTCTCGATTCCGTTTATTATTATTTTTATATATCTTAGTCGTCTCCTCAAATGTATACACCGAAAAAGTTGCATGCGTAAATGCTCGTCAACGCTACCGACACCGACGCGACAAGAGCACTCACCGAATAGATCACGAAACTTCCCTTTCTGTTGAGTAGCGTCAGTGCCACGGAAACAAAGGCTAGATGTTAGTAAAGCAATTCGGGATATAATAGTGTTCAGTTTCTTCATTGCCCAAAGAATTTTCTCCCATGGACGTTGTTTGAAAACAATCAGTACATACAGATAATAGCAAGAAGAAACGTAAGCAACAGCTGATACTGGCTCAATTTGCTAGGCAAGAGCTCATGCGAGTTCTCAGTAAAGTCCTTGATGAGGTCCACGAACGTGATTTGGCTTTCGATCGAAGACATGTTGCGAGGGGATGATTATAGGTTTTGGAAAGTTTGAAGTGAGTACACGTGCTTCGCTTACGTGGAAGATAACAGGACAAGAGTTGTCCTGCGCGCACTTGCACGGCCTGGTGCCAACTTCCCAGGGCCACCTCAGGCTCAAATCACCATACTCCACAATTTATGTGAATGTGTATTTTTATATAAATTCCCATAAGTATGTACATAATAAGACTGGCTATTTTCATTTATATATATTTTTCTTTCCAATGGATGTCTTTATTCAAAACATTGAGCTGCTTTTTTGGGGTTCTCAGGTTTTGTAGGCCTTATTTCGGGACTCCACCGCGGCCCGCCCGTCACTTCGGTGCCGGCATGGCAGTGGCTTCCAACCCATATTTGCAAGCCATTCCACACACCAAAAGAAGTGAAAACACGATCTTTTCTTTCTGAAGACCAAGGTCATAAACTTTATTCCACCAAGACTTCTTCTCTTCTTCCTCTCTTTTTTTCCTGCTCCTTCTTTATCATTGACCATCATTCAACATGTCTTCAGGTTGGAACACCATCGTCTCGGACGCAGGCGTATTCACCGAACTTGTCTCCAGACTCGGTGTCAAGAACGTCCAGATCGAGGAACTCTACTCCATAGATTCCGGATCACTCAAGGCCTTGGCACCCGTTCATGCCGTTGTGTTTTTGTTCAAGTACGGCAAAGTTGACCGGGACTCCACAATGCAAGATGTGCCTCTAGATGGCACTTACGACCAAAACTACGACCAAAACGGGGTGTTTTTTGCCCGCCAAACCATCCAGAATGCTTGTGCCACCCAGGCCGTGCTCAACTCGCTTTTAAACAAAAGCAAAGAATTGGAAATTGGCAACGAACTCTCGAATATCCACGATTTTGTGGCGGGGTTTGACCCGGGTATGTGTGGCGACATTCTTTCGAATAGTGAAGTGATCCGTGAGGTGCACAACTCCTTCAGTGCTCCAAAATTCATCGATCTGGGGGAAACTTCACGTCCTGACGTTGACGAGAAGAACAATGGTCTTTTCCACTTCATCACCTATTTGAACATCAACAACACCATTTACGAATTGGATGGACTCAAGAGGTTCCCCATCAAACATGACGTATTGAATACGCCCGAAGAATTTTATGAAAAACTCCCGGAGGTACTTCATCGTCGAATTTCGAAGTATACCGACGAAATCCGTTTCTCTCTATTGGCCATCACCAATGACAAGTTGCAACAGTATCAGGCCATTGGAGACGACCTCTCTGTACAGCAAGAACTAGAAAAAAGACAAAGGTGGGAGCGCGATAACAAGTGGAGAAGACATGATTATACTCCGCTTACTGTGGCGCTTTTAAAGGATATCTCGGCATCGTTATCTGACGAAGAATGGGAAGAGCTAATCAAGAAGGCGAAATTGAAGACCATGACTAGAGCTAGCGCATAGACCAAGAACCATCAAGCAACCATCCCCAACCAAACATAATAGAAGAGTAAAACACAGTCGCCATTGACTTCACTGTCGTGTTTATGTATTTACATCTATCCACGCCCATTATTTCCTTGAAGGTATCTACTCGTACGAGCCAAAACTAAAGAAACCACCTCCCTGTCTACTGTGTCTTGAGAAGTAATCAAAATCGATACTGACCGCATTTCCCAACAATATTGCCCGCTGATCCAAAGTAAGGGGACCCGCAACCGTGGGGTAAAGGCCGCCCAATCCCTCGAAACTGGCCGGGTCCATGCGCACAATGTATACTCCGGAGTCAGTGAAAAGCTCACGGCCCAAACCCACCCAGTTTCTATCGACAGAAGCGATGACATCGCCCTGTTCATTCCGCACCGGAAAATCAAACGCTAAAAATGGCGCATCAATCAGCCCAAATTGATTATATTCGTCGGTGGATTCATCGTCAAGCTTGAACAAGTTGTATCTTCTGCGCCATAGATGCCAGCTTTGAACTGACTCGCCAATCACCTCGTGCATAAGGTTGCCGTTTGTATCAAAACCGGGCAAAAGACACTTGATGTGAGAGTTGATGAACGAAAATGGTCTTTTGATCGTCATAAGAAGATCACCATAGTTATTAAAAACGTCAATGTCGAACGGTCTGTGGAGGCGGAAAAACTGTCTCCCCACCATCTTCAAAATACCATAGTCTTTCTCTTCCATCCACCCGATTTGTTCGCCCAAAGAATTCATGATCTTATACTTATTAGCTTGCTCGAAGCCAAGAATCACATTCATGAACTCCACCTGTCGCTCGATTACAAGGGTGGGCTCCTTTAATATACTGTAAATACCGTCCTCTGGTGTGATGATGCCGTTTTCGTTGGGTGGCATCTCAAACACCGTTCGAAACTGGCTCGGGTCATTTTGGAACCCCAAAGGGTCTGACGACGGTGATTCCTGGTAATAGAATTCGCTCCTTGTTTTTGTTGTACGGGCTCTCAATTCCTGATACCGTCTGATTTCTTCGGGTGAAATCTCCTCGGTTTTGCGTGTACGAAGGTTTGTTGTGGAACTCGAGACGGCCCGGGCTGATGTAACCTGGGCCGAAACAATGTGGCCATGCAGCACACCCCGTAAAAGCGAACGCGGGGAAGTTTTGTAAATGGAAAGCGGTCTAGATAAGCTATTCTCAATGCGGAGCTTTCCAAACGATCTCATTTTTCCAATATGTGTGTGGGGATGTGTGTTTTTCTTTTTTTGTATGGGAGCAAAGATATGAGATCCACACGAAAGCAATAATCAGTCGGGGCCAACAGCCAGAACGGTTCGTGTGCGCGAAAACTCGAGGTGAGGTTTTGGCCCATTTTATGGAACCATCGAGCTTCTAATAAAGCTCGCGATAATGTGGCAAAAATATTGTGGCCAAAAAAGAAAAAAATGGTGAATATCCAGGACCTTATTTCCCTCGATTGACTTTCCCTCAATGGAACTCCCTTCTAGTTTAACTGGTAAAGATGAAATCTCGGCTTGACAAAGTATTAATGAACCGATGGATGCGTGGTAGTGTAAAGTATATTGAATCTAAGTTTGTTCGTTATTTAAGTATACGCGAACATCACATTCACATTCACACACTTTCGAAGTCAATCTCGTTCTCCCGATATTTTTCGCTCATTGTAATTTTTTGGTTGTGCCAGGGATAGAATTGGACCCATTTAATACGCCCTTCATGAATTCATAAACAGTGAATGTGACAGCTTGACCAGGTGCAACACGCATAATGCGGGGCGTTATGCCCTTATATAACGCGTGGATACCTTCCTCCTTCACCAATTGTCTGCCGATTTTTACAATTCTCATCCACCCAGATTCATTTGATGCAAAAGTGGTCTTCTGTAGCCGAGTCTTTATGGTGTCCAAGGGAGCGTTGGATAAAGGCCCCAAAGCCCCGGAAAAAAGCCCAATCAATGACGTTTCCCAACTGGGCAAAACCTCTAGTTGGTGATATTCCTGTAAATACTCCTTAAACTTCGAATACACCGTAAAATTGACTCCCTGGTTTGAGGCTTGTCTGGCAGCAGTCAACGATACACCCCGGTATAAAGTACTAAAACCTTCCTCTTTACAAATAAGATACGCAGCATGTGGCGCATTGCGATATTTCGGTACATCTAATGGATCAGCCATGGAATGGTGTTGTGCCTGTAACCTAATTTTTACCACTTCCATGGGATTTACCACTAATATTGCCTCTGTGGTTCCCGCACCTACTCCTGCAAGAAATGTGCCCCCTGTAGATATGACCCCCTTTTCGTCTTTCAAACACGACCGGTAGAACTCGTACGACTGGAACCGGATCCCCATTTTCGGTACTATTCCTAGCACGACAGCACCTAGGCCTTTGTAAAGCGAAAAGAACGCCTCCTTCTGAACTATATTCATTCCGGTACGGACGAATCCCGGAGGTTTCTGGCCGGATTTCCTATACAATTGCATTCTGACCTTGACCGTATCCAATGGATGGCAGCAGAGTGCCTCAAAGAGCCCTGCAGTTCCGCCAGCGGCTAAATCAATAACAGACCCTCCTTTCTTTTGTGAAGACATTTTATGAATCAAAGATATTTTCAGTTTCTAGAGCTCAAAATTGACAATAAAAGATCCCAATGTTATTTGGTTTTGGTGTGGCTCTTGTATATAACGTGGGGCTGAATGTAATAAAAAACTGCTTAATTGAAACTCGATAGTTTAGTGGCACCAGAAGAAATTTTGAATGAGTAATATGAAAATAAAATAAAAGAAATTCTTAGTTTCAGTCAGGAAAAATCACCCCATGTTTCGGGTGGATCCATTGTTTCCTCTTTATATACCCCACAAAAACTAAAGTGGCTATTTCAACCTACATGCCTTCCATTCTTCCGGGGTCACACTGTCAGACTTCGGGACGCATGCAGGAAGGTTCCAACAACATATTTGTATGGCAGCTCCCTACATACACGGTCTATGGCGGGTTAAAGGTCATCATGTTGAATATTTACAGATCATTTTGCTTGCCGTCTTGGCCGGGATTTTGGTCATGTTATAAAGTTTACACCTGAAAGCAAAGCCAGGTTTAGGCTGGGCCGTTGGGGGGCCGGAAAACCGGAAGCGCGCGTGACAACTGAAATCTGGGGTAAAATGCACGGCCGAAAAACCCACGGAAACTTGAGCATCAGGAGTCTGAAATCGAAGAATTGGTCTATTTTGGACATTTTAGGAAAGATTTGCTTAGTTTTTATTCTTTGGTTGAAATTAAATTTCAAAGATTCTATTTCCGGCATAACTCATCCTGGTTGTCCCCATGAAATTTCAATCAGCGAAATTGATCAGTGAAAATGCGGCGAAGAATCGCGAGGACTCTGGCCCGGGAAGGCAGGTTGGTGATAAGACAGAATACAGATTGGAGTATTCCTCCAAATACCAATACCATGCTAGTTTTGAACGAAAAAAAAAATGGTAATGATTGAAAGACCTGGATGATTTTTTTGATTATGATCGTCAAGTCTATGTATATATTTGTATTAATTCTTTCGTTGTTGTTTGTGGGAGAGCATAAAATCCTGTGAACTCTAGAAGTGGAATAATCGAAGGAAACTCCTTTGAAATCAGCATAATGATAAAATTTCCATTTGAAACACCAGTATTATAGAGCTTGAATAAAATATAAACTGTTTAAAAAGGTGACAATAAGAGAACAGATTTATCTTTTTTATTTAATTTTTTGATGTGAGGAAGAACCCCAAATTTAGACATTCTTTGAAGCTCTTACGAAATAGAAAAGCAGCATCTTCTACAGAGCCTTTAACTTTTTGTAAAATTAGTATCTTGTTAGTTAAAAAATGTTTAAATGAAAAACCTCGAATAGATAGACCGATTAAACGTCCGTTCACAGTACTCATTGAGATATCTAGGGATACCTTCAAATTTTTAAAAGCAGTCTATCTAACCCAGTCGATTTTCAGTCTTAATTAAAGTGTCAAGGTTTTCCCCGTCTCCGTGTCGTCGCTTCTCTAAAGTCATGCGATTTTGGAAATGAAATCGAAGTTGTGCCCGCCACCCAACAAAATCTCATCGAGCCATTTGTCTAATAGCTCGATTACTCGCTGGTGTTTCTCCTTTAAAATGCTAGGATAATTTGTTGATCTCAATGTTTTGAGGTGGAAAAGTGCTGTTCTAATTGCGGTGTCTGTTATAATATTTCTCTCCTTTAAAGACTGAAGAATAGAATTGTAGCCATATATTAGTAAGTGTTTAGGATATAATTTTAACTTTTATCTGAACGTACCTTATGGCTAGCTTGACATCTTCTGTAAAAAGTTTTTGGATTGCAATGAGGTCGTAGGACAAAATAACTGCCAGTTTACTGTCAATGAAAAAAGGACGGTTTCTCCAGATGTCCTCAGGTTTGCCCATTCTAGGTATAGATTAGCTTTCTTTGGTGTGAATGTCTGAGTTTAGAATATGGTCTATCTTTTCCTTTGAATTAGGGAATTAGATCAATTTTGGGTATTCTCTCTGTATTTTCTATAAAGCTAATAGAGAATTTTTATCCAGAACCTTGAGGCAAGTACAAGAGTGGATAAATTTAAAAATGGGTTGAATTTTGTGTGAACTTTGTGTAAACTTTGAATATTGTTTCTATTTGTTGTGGTTCTTATTGTTTTCAGCCTGGATAAAAGATGACAGGTTGTGTAAAGAAGATTTACTGAAAATGAATATGATGTTTTGACTTGGTCGAAGTACAAATCTACAAGGTGGTTGCGAAAACCGTCCCACTAAATTGGCCCACTGACACATGTACAATTTCGCGTACACGGCATTGGCCGGAATATAATCAGGCAGAATTCGAGAATTCTTTGGCACATATTTTAGGAACATACTAAACCTTTTTATTGTGGACTTTTTTTTGTTTCTTTGATGTTTTTATTCAACGTTTGTTGGTTTCCCCTCTACTTGTAGATCATATCAGTTTACTGGGCTCATCAGCACATGTAATTAACTCCTGGGTCACAATATTCTGACATTAGAATATCGATGAGCACATATGAAGTCGTGTTTCGTTTTCTTTATTAATCTTTTTCTTGAAATAAAGCTCCAGTTTCGTGATATATATATATATATATATCGTGTTTCCCGTCATGTATGAAAATAGCAGGTCTGAACGTTCTCTTTTTAGAAAAACTGTATTTGGTTAGAGTCTTCCGTATTTGCAGCAACAGGTTCGAAACTGAGAAAATGGATCACCGATAAATATTCTACAAAACTTGTTTCATGATGGTATGAGCATTCTATTCAATGGAAAAATTGGCTATTCCACGACTCATTCTCTTCATTTTATCTCAAATGTTTGATGCATTTACTTGACCATTTCTTGTGAAAATTTCACCCTGTTCTCCTCAGTAGAGAAAACCGTTAGCACCTTCACGGGGGTTTTCTGACAACACTTCCATTTCAACATCTAGTCCAACAGTCGTCGAGCAAGGCTCTCATCAATGTTTGTCTAACTCCAAATAAGAAAAAAGTCCTTCAAATAAACGATGTTCATTCATTGAAAATCCCCCCGGTCATATGTTTGAATCCTTAACGGGGGGTTCTGTCTATACTTTGCAGGTCTTCACTCAAATCTCCGAGCTCAAAGTCCTCTTCGTTTACTCCCCCAATATTAGAATAGCCTTTTCCTGTTTGCAACTCGCCGTTTTCGTCATAACCCACCAAGTGCAAGAAAAACGATAACATGAGAATCACCCAGAGATAAATCAAGAACCCAGCACTACACACAACAAGAAGATATGAGGAATGGTCTGCGCCAAGATCATGCACTAGCTGAAGTTGTTCTTCATTGGCAGACATAAATATTAAGCCCGACATCACCAAGCATAAAGGAGGAAGGTGTTGGAACGGCAAAAGTTTGCCCGACTCGCTGCACGCGGCATCACGCAAGAGAAAACAAATCTCTATAATACGACTCAATCCACCGGCCATGAGTGTGATGCCAAACATACTGTGAACTTTCGTGGAAATGGCCAAAAGCTGGGAATGCTCTGACATGGCGTAGCCAGTATAGATCAATAACAAGGCCGGAACCACGTTTCTTGTCCCGTTCTTCCGGGAGAGCCACATACCCAAAAGCCCACCGCACCACCAAATTATACCCATGGACGTGTGCTGGTAGTCACCGTGGGTCCAGTTTTCGCCCCACCTGTGCTCAGTAAAGGTGTTAATAATTCCCCAAAGGCACATGACTAAAGAGTCCCAAAACTCCTGGCTTTTGCGTGGCTCAACACCATTAGCAAGACGGTGGTTTCTGATCCATGGAACTAAAAGAACCCAGGCAAGAATAAATCCGTAGAAAATAAATGACGATCCCATGATTCCATGTGCAATACATTGCCCGGTGGATTCGCCATAACAGAACCCTAAAAGAGCTACCGGCGCCAAACAAACCCTTACCCAGCCCGTGAGGGCCACCACCAATGCCAAGGACTTATAAACACGAGGCATAAAACGCAGCAGGCTAGAATATTCGGAGTCATGTGGTTTCCTCCACCTGTTCATGATGAAATTTGTTCCATTAACAAGCGTGCCAATAAATACAGTCAAGGCCAAGGCCCAGGTGAGAAACCAACTTGTGCCTTTGGATGTGCGGTTTTCATGGTTATCTTTGTTGTCGGGAAAATCAAGAAACAAGGACTCAAAAATGGAGTAGCATAATGACGCAATATGGAGAATCGACGCGAAATGGAATTTCTCGGCACTAGCAAATACCGATGAAATACAAGGCACCATAAAGAGCATGGCGAGAGTGAAGATCCAATGAAAGGTTTTGGATGGGGCATTTATAGGGTGGAACTCTACACCTCCGCCCATATCCATGTCCATATCAGGCACGGCCAGGGCTAAGGCCATAGTGGCCAACAGAAAGACCACGCGTTGAAGCAACTTCATATTGTGCGGAATCTTGAATCTATAATGAATAAAGTTAGATAAGCAGTTGGTTCTGATGGTAATTATTTTTTTAAAAAAAAAAAGCTTTGGGCCAATTTTGGGGGGAAAAAATGTGGACTCAGAAGAATGTGACCTCAAAAGATATTCAAAAGAATGTGGTGTGGAAAAATCGTCGGTGATAAATGCCTACAGAAAACGCATGGTTTGTATATCATAGGCCAGCCTCGGTATGGTCGAGAGATGCCCCGAGCCGAGCGCGCGTGGCCGTGCTATTGCGCTTCCACAGGCCGTACAGGGCAACAAGAGATAACAGCCTGAGCGTCTGGCTTCGTATCTAGTTGCAGCGTACACAACTCTGTGCGGGCACAGGAGAGTGGAGGGAGATCAAATCCAGATCTAGGTTTTCTTTGGGAAAGATTGCTTGATTTTTGTTATTCGTACTCAGTCTTTATAGTTATCCTTTTTTACTTAATTTGGCTTCTCTATTTGGTATGGAAGATTTTGAGAGCAGGGCTTTGTTACAGAATCCAATGGTTAAACTGGATCTAACTGAGATCTTGCCAGCTGCTCTGTCAAGTCTGTCAATTAGTGTATATGCAAGGCTGCCAGGTCTGCTAACTTTGCAAAAGCTTGGCACACGCCAAGAATCTGAATCACCACTTTTTCAACAGTCATAATCAGATATAATTGTTCGTATAGAAGAAAGGTTATCAGAAGTATAATTGGGAGCAGATATCTTTCTTATCTTTGTGAAATCAGTTGATTCAACATGGTGCGACAGGGAATGTACCATACGTTGAGCTGAAGCAAAATACACACTGGATCGATGTAATTTCAACTTTTTAGTTTAGTGAAAGCAAGCCAAGAATGGAACATATTCGTTGAATAATATTCTTTTTGAGCTGAAGATCTCCACCATTGGTCCAACTTCACGTGATATAGAGCTTAGTCTACCCTCGCTGTAACAATTATCATATAATTAATCCCCGACATAAACAAATGGCGATTTTCCATTAAAAAAAACGAGGATTACTAGTTCGTTTAAAAAATTACTTTACGTCTCCTAAAACAGATTGTGGCATGGGGATAATTCAGCCTATGATCCTGAGGACTTGCGCACCTTCCAAAAGCTAGGTTATAAGATCGATAATTTCATCGTCTCTCCTCATACCTATTTCATTTCACCATTTTGCTTTTTTTACAAATTTTCTTCATTCAGAATATAGCAAAACAAAATGAAACTCGATATATGATCAGAGTGGTTTGGAATATCTAGAAATATATGTCTTCTGTTGGAACTTGAGGCTTATTTAGAACAAATTAACTCTCAGAACATTTCGTGCCAATAATTTCACCTCATACAGCTAGTAATCGTTTTCAAGGGACTCGTACATTTTCTAAACAGAGCTTTACTTCTTTTATTTCCCTTAATTTTTACCTTTTCTTGCATCTTTGTTTGACCAACCCAATATCAAACCCTTTTAATAACCACACTATACCGTCTCTAGTGCCCACCATCTACGAAAAGATGGAACAGTATATCTCTCGTCACATGGCCCCAAGAGTAGTTGTGATCTTTTTCTACGATATAATAGTCATTTTTTTCGACTATCCAAGCTGCGCATCTTATTATTTGCTATTTTTCCCTTCAATATTTACCAACTTTCCTGGTTAGTAAACTTCATGAAAATATATTATGACACGTGATGTGACTCTGAATCAGCTCACTCCGCAGCACTACTCCACTGGAAACTATATTGCACCAAGACTCCATTTAAGCCGCACTGACGCAACACCATGGTATAAACTATTTCCCTAGGATTTCTTACCTCTCACAAATTAGCAAACATGTCAGTAGAAATAAGCTTTTTTTTTTTCTTTTAACTTAGTCTTTTTCTTTTTCTCTTCTTGCATTATCGCTCATTTGCTGTTTATTTCCTACACCTCACCCGTGTGTATAGAGCAACCACCACACAGTCCACACTAATACCATAAACACCATAAAAACCCCTCCAGGACTGACATCTTAGTGCATGTAATTCCAGCGCTTACAAGAGTATAATATAGTCTTCTTCTAAAAAAAACTAACAAAATAGTTCAAATGTCTTGGTCATGCTGTAAATTCACGAACTCAGGTGAAACTGGACTTCTTAGTACTTACCAGACAGGGCAAGGCCAAGTGTGCGCGTGGTCCCACAAGTTCCACCTTCAATATATGACAAGACACTTAAGACAAACCAAAAAAAAACATGAAAATATGTAAGCCGCTCGTCTTTTTAGAAAATAAATATCATACCTCCTCTAATTTATTTCCAAAAAATTCCCAAAATCTTCTATTCATTTCACAAGTTTATCGAAATCCCCCGCCTTCTATTAACACACCCAGTGTATCCCGGGCCCTACTTGGGCCCAGAATTTCCCGTTTCTGAACGTCGCACTGCGAATCCTGTCCTGGGGTCACGGCTAACCGGCCACGGTACACGTACCTGTTTGAAGTTATCTGCATTCCCACACCCGGCAGGGCACCTTCTTTTTCCATAAGCCGAAACCAGAATCCACCAGACCATAAAAGCAAGACATCTTCATCGCTTAGCTTGTACTATACTACGCGAACTACTGAATAAAACAGAAACTGATTACAGTTATTCGTTGCTAGTTCTTTTCGTTTTTTCCGGCTCTCTCTTTCTACTTTCGAGGCCCACCTTCGTTTTGCTCGTGTGTTTCTCCCACTCTCCACAAGCTCTGCAGAATGAGGTTCTCGTTGGCCCTACTTCTCGTGGTGGCTCAAGCTTTGGGTCTTAATATCCCCGAAAGAAACTATGCCGATCGGCAATACTTCGTCGTAGAAATCGACACACTGGCGTCCCTCGCGCCCCTAAGCAAATTTATTTCAGCATACAACGAGTCGTTCCGATTTGAACACCCGGCCCGTGGTCTCGATGACCATTTTGTGTTTTCGGTGCCTAAATCACATAGACACATGGACTTTTTGGGTAACTACAACTCGAACGATTACGGTCTCATGAAGCGGACCCGCGGTTCTGAGTCTGACTACGATGAAATCGCCTCTTTCCCATCACTCAAGCTGATCCACATGCTACACCCAAAAACCCTCCAACGAAGATTACCCGTGTATATGGACCAACATAAACCACGCAAACTGGACCTGCTGCGTCGTCTAGACATTGTGGATTCTGCCCAAGCTCCAATAAAGGAAGTCAGTGATAAACTTGGAATCGAAGACCCCCTTTTTCTCGAACAATGGCATTTGGTCAATACTCAATATCCTGGGAACGACGTCAACGTGAAGAATGTGTGGTACGATGGTATCCGTGGTAAGGGTGTCACAGTGGCCATCATAGACGACGGTTTGGACTATGAGTCGCCTGATCTACTGGATAATTTTAGCAAGCTAGGACTGTGGGACTTCAACGATAACAACGCGTTGCCCAAGCCTCGTCTTTTCGACGACTACCATGGAACTCGCTGTGCAGGTGAAGTAGCCGCCGTCAAAAATGATGTGTGTGGTATTGGTGTGGCCTACGAGGGTAAAGTTTCCGGAATCAGAATCCTTTCGGGTGCAATTACGTCTGAAGAGGAGGCTGCAGCCATGATCCATGGCTTGGATCATAACGATATTTACTCTTGTTCATGGGGTCCCACTGATAATGGCCGCACCGTTGCTGCGCCAGATAATCTCGTGAAAAAGGCCATGATCAAAGGTGTGCAAGAAGGCCGGAAAAACAAGGGTGCTATATACGTATTTGCTAGTGGCAATGGCGGCCGTGTTGGTGACCAGTGCAACTTCGATGGATACACGAACTCCATCTACTCGATCACCGTTGGTGCTATTGACTACAAAGGCTTACACCCCAGTTATGCAGAAGCGTGCTCTGCCGTCATGGTTGTCACTTACAGCTCAGGCTCTGGTGAACACATCCATACCACAGACATTCATAAAAAGTGTTCTGCCCTGCATGGTGGTACATCAGCCGCTGCTCCTTTGGCAGCAGGCATTTATGCCTTGGTCTTACAGGCAAATCCCGAGCTCACTTGGAGAGATACTCAATATGTGAGTGCCATTGCTGCAGTGCCAGTCAACGAACATGATGGTGATTATCAAGAAACTGCTCTCGGGCAAAAATACTCCAACAAGTACGGGTTTGGTAAGATCGATGCTGAGATCCTTATCAAGGAAGCAAAGGCGTGGAAGAACGTCAAGCCACAAGCCTGGCACTACTCCGATGTTAAAGTCGTGAATCAGAAGATTGAAGCAAATGCAGAAGGAGACTCTGCCCTGGTAAAGAGTGTCATCTCCATTTCCGAAGATTACATGCAAGCTATGAACTTGGAAAGAATTGAACATGTTAATGTGAAGGTGAACATCGACTCGCAAGTGAGAGGTAAACTTGACGTAAAGTTGACCTCTCCTTTTGGCGTGGTCAGTCGCCTTGCTAAAAAACGTGACTTGGACTCGGCCAGAGGGGGGCTCGTAAATTGGACCTTCATGTCAGTGGCTCATTGGGGAGAAGATGGTTTGGGTGACTGGACACTTGAGGTTTCGACCTCCCAGGGTAACGAAATAACCTTGACGGATTGGCAGCTCCTTTTCTTCGGTGAATCTATCGATCCTGAAAAGGCAGAGACATTTGACTTGGACAAAGATTATGCCATGATACGTAGAGAAAGAGTTGGTTCAGGGCAAACAGAAACCTCAACTACTGCGGCTGATTCTGTTCCAATAACGGGCACGGAATCAAACGACCCCTCTGAGACATCATTCCCAGAGACTATATCCTCCGATTTGACTTTCCCCGAGACCACATCTTCGGAAGAGATGTCCTCCGAAACTTCCTCTTCGGAGATCACTGCCTCAGAGACAGCCTCGCCTGTCGGCCTGGCTCCATCAAGTTCGGTAAGTACTCCAACAGAAGACAACGCGGAAGAAACTAAAGAGCCTGAAGGACATGCAGACACTGGAAAGCATTTCTTTTCCGAGCATATGGGACAATACTTCATGATGTTGGCCGTTGTGGGCTTCATATTTGTTCTTGCGTTGATGAAGTGGCATAGAAATCAAAATAGCTCGAGAAGACGTAGAGGAGACTTCGAGTTTGATATTATCCCGGGTGAGGACTATTCTGACAGTGAAGAAGAAAGAGAGTCATACGAGCTTCATGCGCCTTCTCAGCAAGATCTTGAGCGGGAGCGACTTTTCGATGACTTCAATGCGGAATCTCTACCAGAATATGACGACGATGCGTTTCAAGTAGGCGATGAGGATGAGTTTGATAAACACAATGAAGACAATTCAAGGGGTGCAGAAGAAGGTCACAGTGATGAACATTCAGACGAAAGACATGCGCATACAAAGACTGTGAAAGGTAATGAAAACCAAAGAACTTAGATAGAAAGTGACTGTCTGCGAGAGCAACAAATCATTTAGATCATACATCAATACAAGCTAAAATAAAATATGAATATAAAAACATATAGTGTTATGTTTTAGTGCTTTTACGAGAGGCATGTACTGAAACATTTCCGAATGCCAAATTTGAAGATCTCTTAATGGCCCTTGTCCTTTTCAGTCCATACAGTGTACTTGCCGCAGTGTGAGATACCGCTTTATGGTATAGTTTTATTTTATCGTATGCTTTTGGATGACCCCCGAAAATATTCTTCTATCCAAAGGTTAGCTTATTGAATTATGTAAAACCCCCTTTAGTGAATCCTCATGAAGAGTCAATATCTACTGAGTCAAGTTTTTTAAAAAAATATATATATATTTTTGTGAAGATTTCATAGAATACCGTGATGCGCATTTAAATCTTGAACTTTAATAAATATTACGTAATACTGTACAGTTTCAAGAAGTTTACTTTTCGTGTAAAAAATAGAGATTATCCTTTGATATTTTTAAATGAGTCATGACCAAACTATTATCCATAAAAAAACTCACCATGTGTACGAAAATTTACGAGGAAGTGTACTTCTTGTGATTTCATGGTTAGTGGAAATCATCACTGAACTAGTATTACAAATTAATTACGAGACATGACTATTCGCTAAGAACACGTGATCCGCATATCGCTAACGTACAGGATCTCGGAGTTTAACGGTCCTGGAGACGTTCCGGATCTTGTAAAGATATGATAACAAGGAAGGCTAGCTTTAGCTCTCATGAATAAAATAATGAATACAGAAAACAAAGATAAAGAAAAGAATCAAGCTCATAAGGTTTAACGTAATGGTGGATACAAATATCCGAGCAAGGATCCGCGGGCAGGCACTAGGAAAAAAAAATGTTGGACAAATGTGCGATAGCAAAAAAAAAAATTAAGACGTTGCGTAATACGTTGCGGTAGTCACGAAGTAATTGAAAACTTGACCCAACCCCCCCAAAAAAAAAAATAGCAAATATGCAATAATCAACTACCAGCAGTTCAAAAAACTAGATTATGCAAGGTGACTAGAAAGCCATTACTAATCCAAACATGAAAGCGTATACTAATTATGTTTTGATCTTGGCTTACGGGAATTTTGTTTTGGGTCCACCCATGAGTTATTGGGGCCGAAACGGCAATCATCTTATGGGCCTGAACCAACTTTAGCAAGTATTCTTATTGCAAGGAGTAACCGTTTTTATCCCTTGTTCATTTTCTCTTATAGATTTCTCACTATATCTCACAAACAGTACTCTCAGAACCTTTATATTGAGCGAAAGGTAAAGAAGTCACAAACTTTCATTGGAATATTGCAATGTTAATTTTTTTTTTTTGGTTTTTTTTTTTTTCAGTTGCCAGGGCCAGTCTCGCCGACCGGCTCTGACAAATCAAGTTGGTGTTGCGGCCCTTGCGCACCAAGGTTACAGAGCTTATCGGGTCAGTGCGAGTTCCGGTCGAAAACGGCGCCGTCGCTATATAACTCGCACCCGAGAGCTCCGCTGCGGAAGTGGCCGGGGTTTTTCCATTAGATTGCTCAGAGCTACCCACGAAATTTATTTAACCATTTGTTCCATTTGGTCAGTACTTTTGCTACAACTTCAATTCTCACAACATGCCAGCAGACTCTTTTGGTGAATACGTTTCAATTGTCGTTTTCGGTGCTTCCGGCGACTTGGCTAAAAAAAAGACGTTTCCTGCTCTTTTTGGCCTCTACAGAGAAGGTCAATTGCCTCCTAATGTCAACATCATTGGTTACGCCAGATCCGATTTGGCCATTGAAGACTTGAGAGACAGAATTAAGCAAAACTTGAATTTGGATGATGAGAAGGCTTCGTCCAAGGTCGACGGCTTTTTGCAATTGATCTCCTACATTGCTGGTCCTTACGACAAGCCAGAGGGTTACGAAAAGCTTGAAAAAGCCATCCAAGAATACGACTCGGAACACAAAGTCGAAAATTCCGAGAGATTGTTTTACTTGGCCTTGCCTCCTTCTGTCTTCACCAGTGTTGGTGCCCACATCAAAAAATACTGCTACCCTAAGGAAAACGGCAGACTCAGACTCATTGTCGAGAAGCCATTTGGCCACGACTTGGAGTCCGCTAGACAAATGCAAAAAGACTTGGCTCCATTGTTTACCGAGGAAGAACTTTATAGAATCGACCACTACTTGGGTAAGGAAATGGTCAAGAACTTGTTGTTTTTGCGTTTCGGCAATGCCATGTTTTCCGGTATCTGGAACAACAAGCACATTGCCTCGATCCAAATCTCCTTCAAGGAAGCTTTCGGCACTGAAGGAAGAGGTGGATACTTTGATGATATCGGAATTGTCAGAGATGTCATGCAAAACCACTTGTTGCAAGTGTTGACCCTCTTGACCATGGAGAGACCAGTGTCTTTTGACCCAGAAGCCGTCAGAGACGAGAAGGTCAAGGTTCTCAAGGCGTTCCAGGACGTCAAGAAAGAGGACATCTTGATCGGTCAGTACGGTAAGTCCGAGGACGGAGAGAAGCCTGGTTACTTGGACGACGAGACTGTCAAGGGCGAGTCCAAGTGTGTCACTTTCGCTGCTTTGGGTCTTTCTGTCAACAACGAGAGATGGGACGGCGTTCCTATTGTGTTGAGAGCAGGTAAGGCACTCAATGAATCCAAGGTGGAGGTCAGAATCCAATTCAGAGACGTCGCCAAGGGTATTTTCACGGATATTCCAAGAAACGAGTTGGTCATCAGAATCCAACCAAGCGAGGCCGTGTACATGAAGATCAACTCCAAGATCCCTGGTATCTCGAACGAGACCTCCGTCACGGAGTTGGACTTGACTTACGCCTCAAGATTCTCCAAGGACTTCTGGGTTCCTGCAGCATACGAGGCTTTGATCAGAGACTGCTTCTTGGGCAACCACGCTAACTTCGTCAGAGACGATGAGTTGGATGTCTCCTGGCAATTGTTCACTCCATTGTTGGAGTGCATCGAGTCAGACGACGCCCCAGAACTTCACATCTACCCATACGGTTCCAACGGGCCAAAGGAATTGAAGAGTTTCTTATCCAAACACGGTTACGCCTTTGAGAGCGAAGGATCTTACCAGTGGCCATTGACAAAGCCTAACGTGAAAGGCAAGATTTAAGTTTGCGAACATATACAAGTAAATATACATAACAAATGATCTTTTTTTTCTAACATTCAGTTGGGTAGGACATCAGAAAATTGGTGAAGAAATGAGTTTCAGGTTCTCTTCTCACACATTAGGAATTGCACTGTCAATTCGTTGTTTGACGTAGCCGAAGTTTGTTATGGAAAGGAGGCAGAAAACTGTCAAAAGTATGATGCAATTGAGAGTACGATGAAAAGGCCATCAAGTTTTTAGAACATGAAAGAATTTTCGCACAATATCCAAAAAGAGAAGGTCGAGATTATGTTACCGATGTTTGATTTCATAATTCCAAGAAGCGACTTGCGATCAAGCCCGATAGCCTATGTAAAGTTTAATTACTTCAGAAGGCTTTTGCTCAATAGTTTTGTTTTCATCAGACATCCATGGAAGGTCATAAAGCGGTCACTGGCATGCTAGATTGGGTTCTGTTGCATGCTACCGAGGAAACTGCGAATGTTATGGGATATTTCATCATTGAAAACAAAACTATTGAATCAAAAGTTCTTCTTTTGCAAACCGCAACTCGATTGGGATGCTCTTTTACACACGCTTGTAGAAATCAACTTGATATGACTTTGAAAAGTGAATCAGAACTGCTAAATACTGGCAAGTATAAGCACTCTTTACGGCTGCCTGCAAAGACAGCTGTAATGCAAAGAGAACGGTTTTCAACCCTGTCGTCATAGTCGAGTCAGACTGGGAAAGAAGTATACTTAGTTTCATCACCTTCAGATTCAAAATCATATGTATAGCTGAAAGCCATAAGCTTGTGTAAAAAAGTATCTCATCGAGTTGTGAATAAAAGAAACATTCGATGGTTTTTTGAAAAGAAAGGATGGGAATTTTCTTCATCTTATATACTTGAGTTGCGCGAAGATGTACTGCAGATGGATTACCGTTACCCGCAAGAGGCGTGATTTGGGCTCACTTCCATATGGGTCCATGATAATATATTTTAGACCTAAAAAGATTGTAACAAGGTATTGCTAGAAAAAAGTCAAACGGAGCATTACACTTTAATATAGTTTGAAAAAGCAAAAAAAAACTTCGCTAAATTTAAGAATCAAAAATTAGGTCACACCCGGATTCGAACCGGGGTTGTTCGGATCAGAACCGAAAGTGATAACCACTACACTATGCAACCTTATGTGTGATTTTCTCAATTTAGTGCGTCAATGAAGACACCCAACACTCTAAAAGTCATAATTCATATCATTATAACGGCATTCCGGAGAGCCGGATAACTTCATTATTCCGTCCATATGTGGTTTCAGGGCTTTCTGTATATTTTCATAGTTTTTGTGTCGTTTTTTATAGAGGCGTCCTGTAATACAATTGTTTATTAAAAAAAAAACATGAATGGTTGGTGACATAATTTTACAGCCATCCGTCGTTTCAACTACGGGTCATACATTCCCATGCATGATAAAAAGAAAGGAAGAAGAATATTCAGGTTTCAGTTGTGCCTTAAGATGGTGAATCGTAATGGGATCTTGGCCCACCTCTTCAGTGGGTGTGAGTGTACCAATTTCTGGTGGCATCGAATTGGATTTCGTCAACCAATGAATTTACGCAAGATGTTGGCTCCGGTAGATACATCTTATGAAAACTTAAGAAATCTCAACATGTTTGTCAAAGTCGTACGTAGGGTCTATCTGATCAGGCTTCGGGAAGCAGAGAACAGTGTGCTCACTTCCTTAATGGATAGACATTTGGATCAAGCGCTAGGGAGGACCACTCCTTTGGGCTGATGACATAAGTAACTACTAGTTCAAGACGATGATTTTAGTTTAGAATAGGTTTCCCAGAGGATTTACTTCCATTGACAGACCTATGGATGACTAGTGGGTAGCACCATTTGTCATGCACCTGAACTGACATTATGCTATAGTTACAAGTTTTTTCTATAGGTTTTATAGCTTTTCGTAATTAGGAAGTGCTAGTTTTCCTTTTTAAAAAAGTCTTGAAAGACAATATTTTAACACCTATACAGCAACTGCGAAACAACCAACTTCTGGTGGAAGGCGGCGAGTTTAACTGAGCCAAAATTAGCCCCAGCTGATACGTCATATGCATAGGCAAATGAAGAAGATGTTGGAACATACTAAGGTTCGGATAGGGTGACGTGATCTACAGAGCGGCTAGAGTAAGGAGGAAGGCATGGGGCTCGAGAGAGCTGGATAACTTCATTAATCCATACTCTATCCAGATGTGTTTTCAGGGTTCTCTCTATGTTTGTATAGTTTTTGTGTCGTTCTTATAGCGGTGTCCTGTAATACAATTGTTTCTTTAAAAAAAAAAAATGAAAACTTGAAGTCTGAGTAGGTTTATTAAGGCCTTCAAAAAGGGATAATCCTTGAGGCGACGTGATTCACGGACGGGTGACATTCTCTTTCACCTTCAGATAAGGGAGATGAAGAATGTGCTATGTGGAGAGCCAAATAAACCGATGACTGAAGAACTAAAAAGTTTAATAAGCAAGCGCCAAGAAGGGTTACTTTTGCTGAAATCATGCAATCCCTGGTTAGACACTAGATGTGTATTTGGACTCTGGCTTGGGGATTTCTATGCATCATATAGTCGTCGTGTTAAATTTGGCAAATGACCCCTTCTCTCTTTCAGATATATTTAGCAGGAAAATAAACAAATACTTATTTATCCTCACTGGGGTATACTTGACTTTATGGTATTAATGAACCTGATTAAAAAAAATTAAACTCCGATACGGGGAGTTGAACCCCGGTCTCGACGGTGAGAGCGTCGTGTGCTAGCCGTTACACCATATCGGATTTTGATGACAACGAAAATTGTTGAAAAGTCCTGAGAATATGGACAGGGGATCTAGACGCACACTATGTACAGGCAACACAAATATGTACAGGACAAACACACCTGGTCTTGGACTGTTTTGGCCGTTCTATAAAAATGGAATATTTGGAAAAAAAAACGTACATCGTAGGGTGTTTTCTTGTCTTTAAACTATGACTGGTTTATTTGGAGTAGTTTAAAGTGAAAATTAACGTGTAACTTATTATGTTGCAGTTTTCCTATACGAGATATTTTCTTACATTAAAACTTATTGAAGCGCGCCGCTTTACACGATCAAACACTACACAAGTACCGGGAAGCGAAATCATTCAAATACTGTTAGTCAGGGAGTTTTTTTTTTAGAAAAATCTTTCTCTCTCTTCTAAAAAGTAAAAATTTTTATATCCCCATATTTCGTTTTATTTAGAGACAAAATTTGTCAACTTATGCAAATTATAAAAGTCGGATGCATTTAGCACGCAACTTCCAGGCCCGGCTGTCGGTTGCTGGAAGCGGCCACGCGTGTTTTGGCCACGACGCATTTTCTTTTGCACAGGCATTTTAATTGAACCGACTTGTATTGAATTTCCCCATGTCTTGATTTGGATCCAAGGTGAACCCATTCTAAAATTCACAAACAATCTTAAATCTGTCAAATAAAAAACAAGAAATGCAATTTTTTGCAAATCATCAAGATGTAACTACCCGAGAGACCTGGCGTGGATACCAGCACATGCCCACTGCCCAGTGATTGTGGTCTCAGATGTACGGCGCTTGGGTAAATACCCTCACGCGCTCTCCAAGTTGACAACACACTCAAATTTCAAGGAATCTCACCTCACCTCGCCTCGTCCAAGATCTGCGTTCATCTTTTCATCTTTTCTCTCCCATAAACACCACCCATGTCTAAAAGAAGAGCGTACCCACAACCACAGTACGCGGTCCCACAGACTCCCACCACGCCCGTGGTCAATCTGGGCTATGGTATGGGCCAGTTGAATCAGAATTTCAATGCTATGAATATTCAACAACCCGGCCAGCCCGTCGACCCGGCAGGCGTCGCCAACATGAATTTGCAGGTGCAACCAAACGGAAATTACCCAGCACAATATGGAAACCCTGCTGCGCAACCCGCTGCGCAACCTGGTGCCCAATATGCTCAAGCTTCGCAGTATACGCAGCCTGCTGCCGCCCAATACTCCGGGCCGCAATATGGCGGTGCTTACGGTGCTGATGCTGGTGCTGCCGGGGTCCCTGCTGGTGCCGCAGCTGCCGGTGGCTACGGCTACGGTGCTGGCGGATCACCTCAGGTAGGCGCCTCGCAAGCTTTACCATTGAACCAGTTGTATACGACGGACTTATCGAAAGAATTGCCGCCATCAATCAGCGACTTATCTTTGCCTCCACCACCTCTCGTGTTGCCCAGCACTTCGCAGCTTATTCCTACTTTAGTTACGGCCAACGCATCTCCTGATTACTTCCGCTCGACCTTAAACGTGATCCCCACCAACAGCTCGCTCTTGAAAAAATCTAAGTTGCCTATGGCGTTGGTCGTCAGACCATACACCAGCTTGCATGATGAGACTGAACAAGTGCCTGTGACGAAGGATACGATTATTTCCAGATGTCGCCGTTGTCGTGGCTACATCAACCCTTTCGTCACCTTGACCGAGGGAGGCAGAAGATGGAGATGTAACTTCTGCGGTTTGCAGAACGATATCCCTACCGCGTTCGATTTTGACGAGTTGACCCAAAGGTCAACCAACAGGTACGACAGAGTCGAACTAAACCACTCGGTGGTTGAGTTTGTTGCTCCTAAGGAGTACATGGCCAGAACCCCTCAACCTATTGTGTACACTTTTATTATTGATGTATCTGCGGAAGCTATTAACTCGGGCATGACTTCCACCGTGGCCAGAACCATCTTGGAGAGCTTGGACAGAATCCCAAACAAAAACAAAACTGCTAGAATCTGCATCATTGGTGTCGACTCGGCATTGCACTACTTTAGATTCAAGGAGGGCTTGGACGATGCTCCGGATATGTTGATTGTCTCGGACATTGACGAGCCTTTCTTGCCTTCTCCAGAGGGCTTATTGGTTAACTTGGAACAGAACAGAAGGTCCTTGGAAAAGATGTTGCTCGACTTCCCAACTTACTTCGAAGGCACTGCCAACAAACATTTCGCCTTGGGCCCTGCTTTGAGAGCTGGCCACAAAATGATTTCTAGCATTGGTGGTAAGTTAATTGTCTTCTCTTCTAGTTTGCCAAGCATTGGAGAGGGAAAATTGGCTGTTAGGGACGAGGGCGCTCACTCTGGAAAACCAAAGGAGGCTCAAGCTTTGTTGAATGCTGCAGACTCTTTCTACAAGTCATTTGCCGTCGAATGTAACTCTGCTCAAGTTACTATTGATTTATTCTTGACTGGCTCCAAGTACCAGGATGTTGCCACGTTGTCGAACTTGCCACGTTATACTGCCGGTCAAACCCACTTTTACCCTTCGTGGATGTGCACTAAGATCGAGGATGTTAACAAATTATCAAAGGAAATCAGTGAACACTTATCAATGGACATTGCATTGGAGGCTGTATTAAGAGTCAGATGCTCTACCGGATTCAAAATGAGTGGCTTTTTCGGAAACTTCTTCAACAGATCTTCCGATTTGTGCTCTTTCCCAACTTTCCCCAGAGATCAAAGTTATGTTATCGAGGTCGGCATTGAAGAGAACATTCAAAAGCCCGTTGTGTACTTCCAGGCTGCTGTTCTACATTCCACTTGTTTCGGTGAAAGAAGGATTAGAGTCATGAACTTGGCCATTCCTACTTCAGCGAAATTGGACGATATTTATGCATCTGCTGACCAATTGGCGATTGCAAACTACTTCACCCACAGAGCAATCGAGAAGGGATTATCCAGCTCATTGTCTGCCGGCAGAGATTACTTAACGAAAGCTGTCGTCGAGATTTTGAATGTTTACAGAAAGGACTTGGTTCCTGGAAACGTAACGGGTTCTTCACCTCTCCAATTGTCCACCAACTTAAGGATGCTCCCATTGTTGTTGTTCTCATTGACAAAGCACTTAGGTTTTAGAGAACAGAGAGTTCCTGCTGATCACAGAGCAATTGCCTTGAACAACTTGGGTTCTTTGCCACTCACTCAGTTGATCAAATCTATCTACCCAACAGTGTACTCTTTACATAATATGGCAGATGAGTGCGGCTTGCCTCAAGAAATCGTTCAAATTAACGAGGAAACGGGTGAAGAAGAGGTCATTACAAGCACAGATATTTTGTTGCCAGAGCCGATCAACGATTCCAAGGCATCTTGGGAGACATACGGCTTATATTTGATTGATAATGGATCTGAGTTGTTCTTATGGGTGTCGGGTGATGTTGTTCCAGGTCTTGTTCAAGACTTGTTCGGCACAGATAACTTGTACGCGCTTCAAACAGGAAAAACCGAATTACCAGAATTTTCATTTGAGGAATCTGAGTTCAATTACAAGGTGCGCCAAATCATCGGCAAAATCAGAGAGCAGAAAGACTCGATTTTGTGGAAGAGTTTATACATAATCATCGGAGGCTCTTCGAACGAACCAATTGAAATGACTCAACAACGTGACTTGATGGCCTTGCGTTTGTGGGCATTGAGCTGTTTGGTTGAGGACAAGTCGCAATTTGAACAGGGATACAGAGAATTCTTGACGAGCTTAAGAGCTAAAGTCGCTGTTTAAATTAGCATCTGAAAACGCGTGGCATTAAGATACGACCTACTAGAGATTTTTTTTTTCAAATACATTTTTTAAACCGGAATATTGGGATTAAGCCATTTATGTTAAACCACCAAGACTTAAGTAGCCAAGACTGCTGCATAAGCTTGTATCGATTTTGTAAATGCCTAGATTGAATAATTATTGAATACGTTAAAAAGAAAAAAAAAAGAAAACTAATTTTGGCCCCCAATCAAGCTTAAAGCATCCTTGACTTGATCAGCGGAGTAGCCCTCTAATGTCGAAGTGGCAGACTCCAGCAAAACTTTATATTGTGACCGCAAGTTTCTAGCGATGGGACCTCCTCTTGCCATTGTTGCTGCAACGCTTTTCTTGAATCTGAACGCCAATCTGGACCAGTAAACTTCCTCTATAGAGGTGCCATTGGTGTCGGATAAGGACAGTAGAAAAACATCCAAAAGGGTCGAGTTGTCAGAGTTTGGGTCAATTTTCGAGACTTTGCAATTATCAAATAAAGCAGAAAGAGTGGCACTGAAATTGGCCGAACTTTGCTTGACTTCTGAGAAAGCAGCGGCTAATGTACGAGGAGATTGTAAAGAACGTGTTAACTGGGCCAATGCAATTTGAATGGACTTTGTCATGGCACCTCTATCGATAACAGAGGTAAATTCTCGCAGATCCATGATGTATAATGCCAAGAGATTGTTCTGCAAAACGGTGTTTTTTGAATTGAATGAACTGTGATGGCCCATATCGTTTGATATTTTCAGAGTCAAGTCTGCTATGAACTCTGCAGATTTCACCTGTAAGAGTGGACCGTAATCACGAATAAGCTTGAGTGATAGCAAATCAGCCGTTGAACCTTTTAAAGGCAGCGATGTTTTTGAGAAGAAGGAGGCGAGTTGTTTGTAGGTCTTTGCCAAGCGGATCACTTCCCTGTTATCGTCTGACAGCTGGAGAGACTTTTCACAGTCCGTGAGCTGCTGGAGAAACACCAAAAAGAAGCTGGAGCCTCTTAACAACATGCAAGTTTGGTGAATTCTCTGAAGAGCATCATTGAGTTTGACCGCGTCTTCATACGGAGTAATAACGTCTTTGTTGATTCTGTCAAAGGCTGTTTTCAACCGTGCAGTCAGAGGATTAATGATTTCATCCATGAGTTTTCGATTCACCTCCACCTTATCAACATTTTGTAGAAGTTCCTTGTGGTAGGTAGAGGCAAGTGACTCCATGCGCTTATTGCACTCATTGACATCAAACTGAAGCTTTTTTAGTGGCGTAGAGAGGTCTAGTTCCGTGTCGTCCACGACATTTGTTGCTTGTAAGAGCGACGCAGCAAACCGAATGGGGTCGAAGTCATCTTCTAGAAAGGCCTCAAAATCTTCTAAATCAGACATGAATTGTAGATGTTGTTTGTGCTTGATATCTGGTTTTTAGGCTTGAAGAGTGACCAGTGTGCGTGATTTAGATGTTTAATAATGGAATACCGTGGTGGTCCTTTCTCTGGGATACCGAAGTAGGTGGGCTCTTTAGCTGCATATATAAGGCGCGACTCGTCCCGCCTGGCCCAGAGTCCTCCAGTAGAGAGTTAAACATGAGTTAAACATGAGTTGTACACCCGGTCAATACAATAGGTGTTTTTTATTTGTATTCTCTGTAACAATGTGTCTAAAAAACCTGATTCACTGGTTTTGTAAAATTCACAAAGAAAAACGAAAATATGGAAGAATATAAAAGCATGTGGGTGGGTCGAAACTTCAGAAAAAGCGCATGAACCTTCGTGGGCATTATCATATCCATGTTTTTGGAACAGAAATATTAGGGGACTTGTGGAAGCAGGCCAAGTAGTTTAGATCAACCAGAGAATCAATTGCTATATTCAATGCTTTTTATATTAATTCTGATCTGCCTTTTTTAAAATTAATTTTATTGGCACCTGTCCACAAGTCATTTCCTTCCCGGATAAACTCTTTAATTTAAGATGCGAACGCAAACTTGGCTTTAACGATTTGATATAGTCAGAAATCTAGAGATCATAGATCATTTTCTCTTGCACAGATGAGAGGATTTAAATTTTGAAATGGGGTATATATTTCTAACCGAAACTCCCTTTCTGAAGAAAAGTAGTTGGGTGCTTTAGTCGTCGGTGCTTAACTCCTCGAGCAGGTTTACCAAAGGATTGCAAAAGTGCGTTTTCAATGGTACATATTATTCACGGGAACTTATTTTTATAATATTCCCGAAAACATTAAATATTTATTATATCTTTTGGGGATTTAGACCGTAGCTTGGTATCAAGAAAGAGATATAAAGGTCGAAATTTCTAAGAGACTCGAGAATCCCAAGTTTTGACTCTAATGAGAGATCAGACAAGATCAAATCAAAGTCGAAGATTTCATACATTGTTCAAAAAAAAAAAAGTGCCTCTACTTTTTTGGATTTTCGCTTTGTCTTCTAAACTACTAAAAGGTTTCAAGCCTATTATGTCCCTGTGTTAAAATTATGATTCATTAAATTGCTTTATGTATAAAACCCCACTAAAAGGCGGCATTCACTTTACGCAAACCCTTTCAAACAAGTTATAAGAAAATTCCCAAAGAGTTTCATATGATTCTTTCTATTCCATCTGAAAGAAAGCATCATTCGAGCCATTTTCCAATCATATAATGTTCTCAGCTCACTCCCATCTTTTTCAGTAACTTGGCTGGTAACGTTTATTTCAGCACATAATCTTGGTAATTTACATCATCAGACGAGGTTGAAGGTTATGTAAGGAACTGACGATAATCTCCAAGTGAGAAATCCATAAATTTACTTGGAAAAACCTTTTGTTTTGTTCATACATCACCTTTACTCATGAAGCCATCAGAATTGAATACTTCAGTATTATAAAGAGCTCCATATTCTATATACCCGAGTATGCTCTTGTAATGAGTACATCAAAAATGGTCCATTCAGTTAGGAGACGAAGAACGTTGAAGATATACGTGCTCTTTCCAGTCATAAGTCTTTTGAGTTAACCAAAAAGACCCAAATGGTTAGTTATTATTATGAATGTGAAAGCGTTTAATCATACTTCATTAATCATAGGAACCATCAGCTTTGGCCTTCATCTCTTTCAATAATATCTCGACCGGCCTCCACACTCCAGTCTTTCTTACATCTATTCCGTACGGTACTTTGGTTTTTCAACACGCAGTGTCGACTTTTCCGGCTTTCCCCGACTCTTGTTCGCTTTCCAACCTTGTCCCTTTGCCTTGAACCTCTGTTTTTTCTCTTCTCTCTCAAGACGTTTGATCTCTCTTTCTCTTTCCTTTCTCCGCTCTCGGCATATGCTTTTATTTTGTCTTTTCCTCTTTCCTTCTCTCTTATGATTTTTTTGCTTCTTTTCATGCTCTATCGATTCATTATATTTCAAAAGGTCAACCACTTTCCATGGGTGCATATCTATGGCCGAGGCATTCGCTTCTCTCAAGATATCCTCGAAAGTAACAGCGGCGAGCTCAAACTCTGCTTGTTTCTTTTCTGAGTGAAAAGCTCGATAGTAATCCTCAGGTCTTTCGTTTATAATAACTTCATCTTCGTGTTCTCTTAGCGATACCTTCATCACCTCATCCTGTGACGTGCTTGCTCCAGCAAAAAGTGGAAATGCAAACTCTTCATCATCACCTTCATCAGGCTGATCATTTGTGACACTATTCAGGTCCGCATTTTCATTCGGCTCGACCTTATCGACGTTTACTTCGATAAATTCTAGGTTAGGTGCATATTGTTGCTCCTCTTCACTCGAAATGTCTTCCTCCTCAGATTGGTAGAGGGCTGACCGAGATATTCTAGGGTATTAGTAAAAGGTTATAGAAACCGTGTATAATAAAATAGAAATTCTGCTAAAGAGACATACATCTTGAATTCCCCCATTTATTAGTTTTGGTATGATTTGGGTATTATATTATATTATTTCGTTGGTGTTTCCTTTTGATTTTCCACAAGTAGGTCGCAATGGCTTTTTTCTCTCGATAGGTGAAGGTGCGGCTCTCAACCCATCCTCACTTCCATATCATGGAAACTATTTGGTTTTCAGAAGAAAAATCTTTCAACATTAGGACAAAAAAATCGTATCGTCGTGAATCATTAAGTTTATTATAAAATTGCGATCTATTCTCACCAGAGTGGCGAATTAGCAGTTTGAATGGTTTTCAACACATCTCCCCGGTACCGAAATTTGGGTGGAATGAATCCCATATCTGCGCGACGCCATGCCCCGTTCGATTGTTTCTTCGATTCCTTCATTTGAGCAGGGTCAAGACTACTCAAATCGACCTTCGTGAGGCGATTATCGGTCCATAGTACCTTGTAGGCATCGGAATAGTCCTGCTTCACCCATTCGCTGATGTCATTGAGCTTAATGTATCTCAATTGAAGGCAGCGGAATTTTTCCATACCATTTCTTTCAATCACGTTGTGTTTTCCCACACCAATCATTTTAAAAAAAAGTGACCATAGCTTATCTTTCGAAGCATCATCGACATGCGGCCCAACATTTTCCGGAAAGATTGAGTGAACTTGGTGGACGGGTAGTGAAAGAATCAAAGAAACTTGCATGTCAATGACCCAATTTTCATCGTCAAAGTTGAAAACATAAAGTGGAGTATATTTGAGTCGTTCCTCCTTTTTAAATGTCCCATCAAAGACTGCCTCTTGAATTCCAATTGGATAATTTTGAAAGATGCACTGGTACTCCATAATTTGCTTCTTTTTTTCAAGTTCTTCGGCAAGTTTCTTTGCTTCAATCTCCTCTCTGCGCCTTCTTTCCCTTAATTCATCCTCCTGTTGTTTCATTAGATGTCGTTTCATTTCTTCCTCTTCCTTCCTCCGTTTTTCTTTCTCCTTTTCGGCCTGCAAGAACATTTCTTTTCTTGCCTTTTTCTTGGCCTGCATTTTCTCTTGCCATATCTTGGCTTGTTCGGCAGCACGGATTCTTTGCTCTTCCTGAGCTTTTGATGTAGTTGCTACTGGCGAAAGCTCCAAATCGGGCAGTCTTGGACCCTCTGTAGGCAGAGCAGGCAGAGCAGACCGTACATCTCTCTTGAAACGAGAGGTACTTTCAGATCCAGCGTCTTCCAATCTTTCTTTTGGAGAAGAGTATCTTCTCGATTCAACATGATCATTGTTTGAAGCATCCGCAGATCTCTCCTTCTTGATTTTTTTGTTCAGATGTGACTCATCTGAAGACATCCTTCGTTTTATAGAAGTGAAAGAATTGACTTGTTCATTGTCACTCACCTCACTGGATTGATCATCGTTGAATTTACTCGCTTCACGATTTCTAAGATTATCATTGCTAGTTGTCTGTTTGACGGGATTCACTGCTGGGACAGAGTCAGCAGGCCCGTGATTTTCAGGGGTTCGCGGGTTCTTAGACACATTATCATCATCTTTAAAGTTCAGGCCAACAGATGGGCGCCTTTCACTACCAACCAGGGATTTTCGCCGCTTTTCCACGCGTGTTGGAAGAACTCTAGCATTCTCTTGGCTATCTTGCAGGGTTGAGATCTTCTGTTTTGGGTCCTTCGTTTTTTGATTTTCGTTCATACTCTCTTCCAATATAACAACCTCCCTGGGATCATATTGGGCGGAATGTTTTGCTATCTCGAGAGCACTCAACCCATCCTTAGCCCTCTTGATTCGTGGGTCGGCACCTTTGGACAACAAAAACTTAACAACATCGTAGTAGCCTCTCCCAACAGTTGCCAATAATGCAGTGACACCAATCTTGTTCACTTGATTTATGTCGAAAGAGCCAGGGTTTAAGCCTAACAAAATGTCAACCAATTCGACGTGTCCATTTCTTGCGGCTAAATTCAAAACATCGGGCATTTTCAGGAGCGACAACGAATGAGTAACGAAGTCTTCTGCTGCAGACTCCTTATTTCCCTGCGCAGCATATTTGTAAATTAAAGATTTCGATTTCTTCTTCACGAGATCGGCAAAATAACCGTCGGAGGGGTCTTCAATGATTTCTCGTGGTGTGTGTGTAACCTTACTCAACTCTGAGTTCGATTGAGGTGGAGCAAAGTCATTTATGACCTTGATTACATCTTCATATTCCTCATCGTCTTCCTGAAGATGGAAAAGCTTAGTGATCGTGGAATAACCTTCATTGTTGCAAAGATGTGGGTCTGCGCCATTCTTTAGGAGTGCTTTTACTGTACCAACATGCTTATTCTCAGCGGCATCCATAAGAGGCGTCTCAAAATCGCCTGCTTCAAGAGCTTGTTTGTTGACTTCAGCACCATTTTCAATGAGGAACTCCACGATTTCCGTGTGTCCGGCCAAAGCAGCTTCATGGAGACAAGTAAAGCCACCAAAATCACGTTCATTGGCGCTAGCTCCTTTTTCAATGAGAGATTTTACTTCATGCAAATCACCTTTTTTACACGCCCTTTGTAATTGAGAACGTCCCGTGGAGTCCCTTTTGATCTTGTACGTTGCTTTCAGGTCGGTTTTATGAGTGAGCGGTGTTTCATTGTCCTGTTTGGATTTGGTTTCTTCGGTCGTAGAGGAAGTGTCTTTTGTTTTTCGTTCGAGGGCTTCAGGTTCGGGGACCTTGGGTGACGCTGAGCGCCCGCTTTGCATCTCGGACTTCTTAGAATCCCAATGATCACGTCTAGAATCGCTTGAGAAATGAGCCTCATCCTTCAAAGCTTTAGACTCGAGGTCTTTGGTACTATTGTCTGCCGTTTCATCAGAATGATTCTCGTCATCGTCAGAAGAAATAACATTTCTCCTTCTTGCGCGATCACGCAAGGAATCGCGGACCTTTTTGCGAAGGAACTGTCTAGATTTGGACATAGACATGGGCTCATCTTCAACGACTGTTTCTGCTTCAGATATGTTCATATGTTCATCTGAATTATTGCCATTTGAATTTGTCTCAGGAATAATGTTGAGTGTACGCACAAAGGCATCGTCAGAAGCAGTAGAGCCAACTGGGGAAAGTACAGATGTGTCGCATCCATTCGAAGAGAGTGACACTGACATGTCTTCCCCATGAGTATCACCAGATTTCCCTTCTTTTGTATCAGTGGTCTTCTCGGCGGAGTCGTTTTTGATGGGATCAAGGTGCAGATGGTTATCTTCGTCATCATCAAACATGCTCTGCAACTGTTTTCGTTTTCGGTCCGATTCAACATTGTGCTGCGAAACGGGCCCTGGATCCTGTTTGTTCTCAGTATTTGATGCTGCAGCAGTGGGGTCTACGGGTGTATGTAGGATTGCTGGACTTGCCGAGTCAATTTGTGGTTGCGAGGACAGCCGAGAAGACTGTTGTGGCGATATTTTTGAGTCCGTTTGGCCCAAGGTCGGAGCTCCTGGACTGTTTTCCGTACTAGAGTGTTTAGACAGGGCCAGGGAGGGACGATGCGACAGGCTACTGTACGGAGCTTTCGGGTACTTGTTTTCTGGCTTGGGGTAGTTGGTGTGGGTCCCTCTTTTCTCGCATTTGTCACTCAGTAGCTCTTGTCCTTCTGTGTCTGAGGATGATCTCTTGGACAGACCAGAACTTGCCTCAAAGTCGACTTTTGAATGTGTTTTCACTGGCACATGGTACTTCGACTCAGGCTTATATTGATCTCGTGATATATTTCCTGTACGGATTTGTGGATTCCGGACTTTTGGGTACATGGAAGCATCCCAGTCTTGCTTGCGGTTAGAAAGCCGTCTATCATCAATAAGATCCTTCGTGTTGTCTTCCACACGGCTATCATTTCTGGAAGCACCAGGGGACACACGTAGAGACACGGGGTCAGGGTTCTGGGCCTGGGATGGTCCCTTGGGTTTCCCCAAATGTGGGCGATACTTGCTACCCTGATACAGGTCGTATTGCGGGTTGCGGTCACGACGTCTGGCATTTATAGGCCCACCACCGGAACTCCCCTGAACACGGTCGCTAGTATCGCTCCGGTTATAGTTATTATTGGGGTTGGAACTGCTATTACTATTGTTGTTTCTGTACCCGTAGAAATCTCGGCCTTCTTGCCTTCTGTACCCTGAGCCGGAGGACTGTTCGCCATAACTTGACAGTTGTTGGCCGTAGCGTTTCTGAGAATTGCCGTACCGACTATTATAGCTGCGGTCATTTCTGTCATTTCGATCGGTTCTGTCGGTTCTGTCATTTCTGTCGTTCCTATCATTTCTATCGTTGCGGTCTTGCCTGGCACTGTCTCGATCTCGGTCCCTTCCATTATCGTGATTAGATCTGCCATTGGATCCGCCACCATAGTGGCCGCCGTAGGACATTGAGAGAATATGATGAGAGGGGGGTTAGGATATAGGTCTAGGTGTAAAAAAGCACAGGGTTGCCTTGTGTCTATCTATTTTTATTTGAAGCTTCTACTCTTTTTTTCTGTTTCTTCTTTTTTTCTCCTCATATTTTTCTCAGTACTCTGGCAGTGCGGAAGTGCTGGCCAAGTGTACATATAGAGCTATAATGAGATAACGTGGGGGCATTGAGAATGGGGACACTGGGGCGAACAAAGGTCAATTTGGGGTGCGATGTGGAGATAAATTTAGGGAGAAACTCAGATGACGGCAGAAGAATGTGGGCATAGCCTGCTATATCAATGAAATCGCATCGAAATAGATGGCTCTCGATGATCGAATCTTGAAAATTGATGGGAAGTTTCCAGTTAGGTTGAGTAAATCTGGTGAAATGCTCAATGTCTCACATCGGCCTTTTCGCACTTTCTTCATCTGGGGCCTTTGTCCGTGGTAGAGCCATCTATATTTGGAAATCATGTGTTCTTTGGGGAACAATCACTTATAGCGTAGACCCATTGTGAGCTGGATTCTCATGCTTTTTTTTTTTTCGTTTTTCCATAGAGTGCCAAAATGCATCCCAGCTGCGTGTATCTAAAGCTCATGTCTTTATGTATTTAGTATAGTCCCTCAAATGGGGATGCTTTTCTATACTTATACCCCAGATTTGTACGTCGAGCGAGTCACCCACATGCACCGAATCTCATTACTAATAACAATGCCCCAAAAGCGGCCAAAATGAAACAGAAGAATCCCATCGAAGAATGCATGTTTGGAAGATCTCTTATATTCGCTGTTTGCGTCGGGGAGCATAACCAGCGGGCGAGGAGCCAGGAGCAATTCAAGGAAGCACACATTCATTTTCAAAGTTTCCAGCAAAATTGCTCGTACTATATCCCTTTCTTGAGCTTATCCCCAAAATCCATCAATTCAAAGATTAGATTCATGTTCGGACAAATCCGCTCACACGCCTCGACGTGGTTGCCCGCATCTTTGATTTGCTGTGAACAGGTCTCGGCCATATTGATGGTTCCCGACTTCAAAAGCTCGTAGGCTTCATTAACTGACACCTTAAATTTGACCATGAAGTACGCCACCACAACACACGCAGATCGCAGCACGCCGCACTGGCAGTGTACTAGAATACGTTTTCCGGGCTTATCCATGGCAGCGATTTCTTGGGTGATCATTGGTAAATCTTTCAGAATCTTGGATGTGTGAGACCAGGGAACGTGTAAGTATTTTCGAGAGCCATTAAGGTCGTCAAAGCGGGATGAAAGATCCTCACATTCGCGCGCCACATTAACCACGAGATCATAGTCGTTGATATCGACCGGGAGTTCCGAAGTGTCAGGATCTGAGTATAAATATAACACCGAGTTGAGCACATTTGCAGGCCCTTCGGGATATGCATATGTTAGCGCAATTTCTTGGAGTTCTTCCGGGACAACAACCGTATTTGACGAATCTCTGGACAATGTCTGAGAGTCACTTGGAACAGCATGGAAAGAGCTTGCGTCGAAATTGTATGTGCTCTCGTGAAGCTGACATCCAGGTGAACTGTTGACTTGCTGTCCGTTGGAGCGTTTCCCATCAGAACCAATATGGATGCTTGCGATTTCTTGGGAAAGGTTCTCCTGGGAAATTTGGACGGATCCGGGTAGAGAGGCGAGCCCAGTTTTTAGAGGGCTTCGTAGTTTACTGGGAATGCCCTCTTCGGACATTCCATTTTTACAGGTTGAATCATGGGTTGATCCTGCTGAATCAGCCAATAGCGTTTCGTCGCCGATGGAAGACAACCGCGTAGTAGGGAGATCAGCCATGTAAGAGTATTCCCTGATGGGAGTCTGGACTGACGAATGGCTCAGTAGCGACGGAGAAGTAGCTAAGGGGATCGAAAGTGCCAAGGGTTTACCCCGCCGCGGCGGCAGCGTGACCGAAGACGCTTGAGGCGGGCTCGCAGCTAACAGGAGTCGCTGAATATTGATATTACGTGAACTCAGGAGCGAGGTGGGCTTGCGCGAGTGTCTGGGAGAGTAGTTCATGGACGCTGTCTCAGGGGATGGCGGGGATGATGCCGACGAGGCACCAGAAAGGGCGGCCGGCGGTGGCTTGAATCCCACAGGTGGATTTGCGGCCGTGTGTACGGCATGATTATATGAGTTGTGATCCATAGGCGATGCTAGAAGATGCATCTAAAAGAAAGAAACAGAGCGGGAAAAAACTGCTTGGTAACGCCCTATAGCGGGGAGGGTGGTTGAGCGGCAGAAGATTGGTGAATAAAGGTTTCCACACAGAGACAGGTGCGAAATTTTTTTGATACTTTTTTTTTTATCTTTTGAAAAAGGAAATGAAATGGTAAAATTCAGGTTTATTGTTTTTCGGATGAAACGCGTTAGGAGTTACTGTTTGGGTAAAAGAAAGGTGCAAAGTCAAGAGAAGCAAAGCGAGAAAACGAGTGAGTGAGTGAGTGAGTGAGTTGGAGAAGGAGAAATGCAGCAGGCGTTTCAGAATGTCAGGCGACGCACTAGGATGAAACTACTGCGGGAAATGAGAAGGTGGGGGCGGTTCTGGTCCCGCTTTTGTTTATGTTTGTACCCGGGTATATATTAATTTTATTTGAGTTTTTCAGTGAAAATTATTTTAAAGCTGTGTTTTTGTAGGGGAAAGCTCGGAAATTGTTGTAAGAAAGAGAAGAAAAAGTTGGGATAAGAGAGTTAAAAAGTACCAGTAATCTCCTTGGGTATAAATAGACCGGTTCTGAAGATCTGGAAATTTGACGTCAGGAAAATGCAGAGAACATCGGGGGCAGCGTAAAATACCGGGGCCCGACGCGACCCGACCCAAGCCGAGCTGCAAGAAAGAGACATGATTAAAATATAGAGAAAGAAAAAAAAACATATTTTCTGGAGATTTTTCTTCTGAGTATGAGCTTAAAGTATGACTATATCGTCGGAATACTTAAGCTATTTCTGATAATTCTTTATTTTTTTCTTTTCTAAATATTGGTTGCTACACTGTACCCGATGGGTGGTAGTTAATTTAACATAGTCCCCTGCGCAGGTCTGGGTCTGGGCCCTGCGGGAAATATCCCACTAGAACACACTTTTGGGATAGAAATACGCCGGGACAAGAAGGAAGAGCAAAAACCAGTAATATGGCGGTAAATGATTCATTCTACAGAAGGGAAGCCAGATAACATCATTGATCCCAAAATTGCAATTAAGAATTTTGTGGGGTTGGTTGTTAGATATGTTGATTCGCATCACCTCAACATTGCGCTGACAAACAGACGCGTATACACACGCACTAGGTTTATTTTGCTTGTCTCGCGTGCCCGTCTGGATGTAGTCACGCCACACTTCTCTCGTCTATGACTTTTACAACTTTCACATGAATAAACAAGAAACAAATCGGGATCTTTATCACTAGATTTGGACGAAATGCGTGCGCTTCAACCAAATATTCTGTTTATGGGTGTGGCAAGAATAAACTCCCAAAATGTCTTCTATATGAGACCGTAGCTTGCGAGCATGTAAATATCCTTGTCGGAGAATAGTCTGATACATGTGTTTCGCCACACTATGAGACCGTCACTTTAAAGTGCTACAAATATTTGAGTGAATGGGTAGAAGAAAATTTTGCATCCCGAAGAAATTACTATCTTGAGCTTTCTATTTTTAGAATCGCCAAATTCTGTATGACTTAATTAGGCGGATTACGAAATATGCTTTTTTTTTTTAATCAAGAAGCAATGGCCAATGCCTCAAATGTGAGATGTTCCTGGTGGGCCTGGTGTCATGTGGCTATGGCAGGGTCGCCCTAGGTTTCCTAAGAATATGCACTCATTTCGTGACAGGTTTTTCTTTTGACTTCTTTTAAATCACGGCATAAGTGTGATTTGCTTATCAATGACTTGAACATACTTTGAGTCATTTCTTTATTATCAAAAAATCAATTCCTGCCACAATCTATTCATGTTCAAAGCCTCAGACAAGTTCTTTTTTAGTGTGCGGTGACCCTTCCTTAGCATCGCCCCCTATCCACCACCTTCACCGCGCCTCTTCCCCCCAGAGCCGCATTCGGGGCCTAAATCTCAAATTAGTATTAGCCATCACAATCGAGCTCACAACCGGTTCATAAAACATACTAGATTTACATAAACAGAACCCAGAAATGTCGGTGTCGCCAGAGTTTCTTCGTTCAGAAATACCTACGGGGTTCCAGCTGTTGTTGTTGGCTGTACTTGCAATCTTCGTGCCTCCTTTACCCATTTATCTCTTAAGTGGCCCCAAGAATACTATTAAGACCAAGGAGTTCCTCATCTGCTGTTTGCTCACTCTTATTGTTTTTATTTTCGGCACACTATATGCTGTTTACTTTATATTTGTTATGTTTCCCTCAGCAAGACGAGAGGCTGGTAGTGATGGTCTTTTGAGAGTAGGCGATCTCGAAACCCAGACTGGCCATCGTCAGGAGACTAGCTACCAGAGTGGTGATATCCAACGCAGAGACTTTAATCACCCTGAGAATCATGGGGCTGTGTCTAAGGACAAAAATACTCCATATACAGAAGGCCAAGTGAAAAATACAGGAGAAAGCTTAAGTGAGCCTTTGCTTCCAACATATGAGGAAAGTGAAGGAACTTCCAATGGTGAAGTGCGTAATGACATTACCAAATTTGGAGACAACAAAGTACAGCACTAGAGTCTGGTGTTCTTTTTTTTATATTCAATTCTTTTTTGCATAGACCCAAGAATGTGCGATGTGCTGGGATATCTATAATCTCTTAGGTTTTGATATCATATATTCATGTTTAGTTCTTTTTATTCAATAGTTGTTAATTCACCTCTCGAGGTTAGTGTTGGACAAAAAGGAATTAATTTCCATGCCCTTCAAAGTCTGTATTCTAAAATGTAAAACCAGCTACAAAAAGTATATCAAAGAAAATACAATATGTGTCAAGACATAGTGGTTATAACAATATATTCTTTTAAGGCTTTAAGTTAAAAAAAGATTCTTCTCCGATGCATCAGGATACTGTGTGTTCTATTAATGGCAACACCTTTCTCTTCATGATGCATCTGGTGCTATCAAGACAAAATTGCGATAAGGAAGTCATTATTTGCTAGGCATTTGATAATGTAAACATTCTGACAGCGATATCATAATCCAAAGCAAAATAAATAGTTTCTGTGGAAATCTGTTTTGCCATATATTTCTGAGTGTTTGAATACACAAACATTTTCTACACATAAAAGATAACCAAAAGGGCTGCAGAAAATAACCAGTGATTTTTTCAGGAAAGAACCACATGGATGCTCAATTTGATGCATTCCAAACATCTTTGCAGTTGATCAATATTGACCAGAATGGCGAAATCACGAAAGAACACCCAATAGAAGTTTGCCGAAGTGTAAATGTCGTTCAAAATATAAAACGATTCATTCATAAGGTGTCACGAGTCCCTCAAAAAGGCATATAATAAATCCTAAACTGGTGTCACCATTTTATACCAATCAGCAAGAAACAACGAGAAAGAAACCAACTAGGACATGGCAACCATCGCTTTAGCAGCAAAACCTTCCAAATGGAAAATAGCCTTCTGCCCCAAACTCAATCTCTCATCAAAAACAGCAGCACATGCTACAATCTCTGATGTACGGGCTTGCTCCAAATTGACCAAATGTAATGCCAATGTCTTCAATATGAGTCTGGGAGGAATACAGTGTGATAAGAGCTCGTAAAAGGTGACTCTGAGCTTGGCCAAATTGGCCACGGATTTATCTCTGCGCATAGACACGGCCACGTTTTTGATGATTTGTTCCCAGTCTAAGACAACGGAAGCAGAGCCGAGATTTTTCACATCAACGGTTTCTGTTTGCATGCAAATAGTCTCGAAACTCAAAAGTGCCCGTCTCAAGTTCCGGTCTGCGGCCTTGGCCACATTTTCGAGGAACGCATCTTGCGTCTCCTGGTCACTGTCAGAGAGTTTGAGTGACTCCTTTTTCACGATTATACGCAACACGTCGGCTATTTCCGAAGGGGTGGGTGCTGGCACACGCACCAAAAGAGTTCTCGATTTGATGGGTGCGATGATATTGGAGATGGTGTTACACACCAAAACCAACCGGATATTGGCCGAGTACTTTTCCATAGTTCTTCTTAAGGCAGCCTGTGCATCTCTGCTCAAGGATTCGGCCTCGTTAATCACCACCACCTTAAATCGGTGCTTGCTTGCCGACTTTGCTTGGTTGGAAAAATCAACCTGTTCTGTAGATGCCACCTCTTTCAACAAGTCCTGGATCACCACACGGTCATTGTTGCCCATATCAGAGGGGGTGATTTCCAAGTGGTATGGAGAACTGAGCACATTGAACTCAAGTTTCCGGTTTGATGACGTGGTGAATGTCTTTACGTCGATCTTCAACTTTTCCACCTGTGCACCGAACAATTCGTTTAATGTACCGTAGATCCGCGTCTTTTTTCCGGCTCCATTGGGCCCGTAAACGAGCAAATGTGGGAAATCACCCGTCGAAGCCAATGCCCGAAGTGAACTGGTCACGTTGTCATGGAAAGTGAGTCCTTCAAGAGACTTAGGTCTGTATTTATCAACCCACAACGACATTTCTAGATATATATGATTTTAAGTTCGCAATGGTTTTTTTTTATTTGGCTGTGTAGATGCTTATTCACCTTCTGTTATTTTGCTTGTTTTGGCCTCGCTTGCAAATGATTCTGGCGGGATGATTGGTTTAACTGAAGCTTAGTTTCTGGGTATAGATATGGTACCAGCCCGATTTTTTTTCTTCGTTCTGGAGAGACGCGGTGCGCGATCTGAAATATGAACGTGGTGCACTTGAATAACGATATCGTTATAACTATGAAAGCAAAAAAATTCCGGATTAAGTAGATGTCGTTCTTTTAATAGTTCATATCGTCAAGTTATTGTACTAATTAGTTTATTTTTCCTCATGATTTTGTATTATTTCATCAACCCCGATTTGATTCTTTATACTATTATACATTAATTCCAACATCTGCAACTTGTTGAAAGCTGCGACTTTTCCTGCTTAGCATGGACGCTATTCCGCGAGCCACACACTGATTGATAGCGTGTCCTAGAACATAATATCTGGTCAAAGGACATTCACTATTAAACTCATACCTTGAGTTTCAAACAATTCTATTCAAAGCAATTAAGCCTTTGGCTTGGTTCTCAAGAAGTGCGTGGGACATTCGTACCCACCTGGGTTCCGATCCAAGTACTTTTGGTGGTAGTCTTCGGCATCATACCAGCTCTTTATAAGCTCAATTTCTGTTGCAATCTTATGGTTAGGGTACCATTCCTTTTGGAAAAAGTTTCTGGTTTCCCTTGCAACCGTGAGGTCATCTTCATCATGCGTAAAAATGGCACTTCTGTATTGGGTTCCATGGTCTGGTCCCTGTGCGTTAAAGGTAGTTGGGTCATGGATTCTGAAAAAGATATCCAAGATTTCATTCAAAGACACTTGGCTTGGCTCATAGGAAATTTGTAAGCTTTCTGCATAGCCAGTGGATCCACTGCAAACATTTCTATAAGTAACATCAGTGACCGAAGGCAATCCGTTGGCATATCCGACTTTAGCATCAACCAATCCTTTACCCTTGAAGTACCTTCCCAATACTTTCTCTACTCCCCAAAAGCACCCTGCAGCAAGAGTAATGATCTTTGCAGTTGGAGTGCGCTCTAAAGTGGGAGAAATGATACTGAGTTTTGTCATTATCTTTGAAGAAGAAAAGAATCAATGACAAGGGCCTCGCCACAATTCCTTCTTTTGGACCATAGTACTCCTCCATCACGTGATATAACGCTACACTGAGCCATCGGTACTGTACACAGTGTACATTCACCGCGCTGGCACTGATAACGCTAACATTAGTAAGAAAAAGAAAAGCATTAGTGCAGTATTGCATGCATTGCAGTGTCAAGTAGTTTGGCACCCGTTTATGACTTGTTCTTTCTTTTGAACGAAAAAATGCTTCCTTTTCTCTTAATCTTCTCGAAGCCCTTCTCATAGACGGTATCTTCGGTAGCACTGGTATCGGCGTTTGTGGTGGTGGTTGCAGTACTGCTAGTGGACGCGGTAGTGTTGGCACTACTCAGTGATGTAGCTCGTTCGTTAGGAGCAAGTTCAGCTTTCAGCTCGCGTCTTTTAAGACCGCCGACCCAAGATTTCTTCTCAGTTCGAATTGGGGGTCGTTGAGGTTCCGCTATAGTGTCATTAGATTTAGGCAGCTTAGTACTAGCTGGTGAATCTTTTGCTTTATCACTGTCCTTTGAGTCACTCATAAAAGTCTTCTTCAACATGGATGCTTTCCGCCCAGTTGTTTTTTCCTCTGTATTTTCAGTCTTTTTTTGGTCACCCGGAAAGTAATCTTCCGCTTCATTAGCTTCTAGTATGTCAGTCTCAGAAGGCCTTTCTTTCTTATCGGATACCGGAGTAGTACTGATCAGCTTGACGACAGCATAGTCACTGCCATTGTAGACTTTGTCTAAGTTGATACCAAAATCTAGTCCGTCTTCAACCACTTTTGTGTCTAGGATCTCATAAAAGAGCATATAAGCACTTGCTAAACCAGGCCCGTCCCCGAAGAATTGAAGAACATAGGAGTCGTCAACCATTTCCACCGTCTCGTCATCGAATAAAAACCAAAGGCCGGCTTGACATTTACAAAGCGCAACGTAGTGTCCATGCATGGGACCGCCACCTATATGAACAACTAGAGCATATAAGCCATAAAGGGAGAAATCATTGTTTGGAGCAGCGGAGGGTTTTTGTCCATCTGCCGAGGTCTCGCTCGTAGAGGTGGACGTAGTATTGAAAAGACGTAAGTTCAATGGGTACAGAATGGAGTCAAATAACTTCACCATGCGATCCAACTTATCGTCATATTTGAACCGTTTGAAGTTGATGACTAGCACTTCGGGCGTCTTCTTAAGTTTGATAGTTTTGACTGCCTCTTGAAGAGATAGACACGCGTTACAATAAAACTTATTCTGGTGGTTTAAAGTTTCCAGCTTGGAGAAATTATTGAGCGAGAATGTCAATGAGTAGGCGCTTTCTCCCGGCGGTATATCAATAGACAAGTCCAAAAAACTCTCATCCTTCGAAGTCACTGTTTCACACGATAAACATTTCGTCTCGTTGGTGATGGTGCCCTGGAATAATTGTGTGCACCAGTTCTTTTCCGGTCCTACTTCCAGGTTGAGGGTCTCGATGGTTTCGTTAACCAAGTAGTTACAGAACTCGTGTGCATCGTGGTGCATGTTTGCCTGGCGAAATAAGAAGTTTTTCTCCTTCAATTTCTTGACAAAATACAGCGGCGAAACCACGCCTATACGCGACAGATTTTCAGCCATAGCTTCAAATATGTCTTTCAAAGAGTATAGAAGACATTTATCGTCAGACTCCGACAGTTCCAGCAACGGATGGTCAACATTTACTATGGGCCCGTTTATAAGTGCCGAACGTTTACGATGATCAGCCGAGGGGTTTGCACTGAAAGGATTAATGGGCGCAGAGAGCCCTGGTTCAGGACTCGGAATTCCAATCACAACGTAGCTCGAAGTGGAAGAGATTGGGCCTGCGTCAGCATTAATGGACGTGTTGCTGGAGGCATTATTTGGGTCTAGAAGAAGAGAAGACGACACCGACAGGTCATTCCGGAGTTCGGAAGCGGAATCAGACACGGGCCTGGTGATAAGAAGCTGAAGATCATGGAAGTCAGGGGTTTTGCGGATGATCAACCGTTGTTCGGTCGAGAGGGCCTCGCAAGTGCCTGCTTCGTGAATATATCCACGTGCCTTATACACCGACACCCCTAAGTTGTCTTCGGTACTCGGCACAGGGGTGTTCTGAGAACTGAACTTACCAAAAAACGAGTTTCTAATCAGAACGGAGGGCCTTGCTGATGGCGGGGCGACTGTTCCAGAGCCGTCCTGCCCAGATACTTGGGGCTTCCCCTTTTCCTTCAATTTCTTCGCAAGAAGTTGCTCATATTTGGCCGTGTATGCGTGCGGGGCAGTTCCGGGCATTTCGAGCCTTGGTTCATGCGGAATAACGTTGTGTGCCAACACTTGTTGCCGAAACTTAGTGGTATAGTAGAGGCACTGGAGGATCGAATTGCAGTAACATGTATTTCCGAAGTTCTCCATACCATATAATTTAGTGCTACCATCGGCGTGGGCGGGAGTTAATTCGGGCAAAGCCATGGTAGCAGGGGATTTTGAAAAGAGGATCGGCTGGTTTTTTTATTTTTTATTTTGGTTTTCTAAATTCCTTTTTCTTTCTTTCCTAGATGTCAAGGTATGATTAAGCGGAAAGGCCGTGTGGGGCCGGTAAACGGAGGTTTCGGGCGAGCACACTAGATGTAGGCAGCACCTGGTGTAAGACGGCTCAGACGGCCTAATGACAGAAATGGGTTCGGCCTGGGGCGGGCGAAAAACGAATTTCCCAACGAGCAGGAATATTTAGAGCAGAAATTAATATAGGAGCGGGAAGCTGAAGTTTAAATTCAAAAAAAAAAAAAAAAAAAAGTGCATGTGCAGCAAATTGTACTCTGCTGGGGGGGGGGTTTGAAATTCGCTTGGCCAGCTCATGCGAAGATAATATGTGCTTGACTCGAGTGTGTCTATTTCTGGTGTTGTTTCGGTTGTTATCCTTATTTATCTTAAAGATTGCATAGTAATAATGTGAACGGTGGTTATATGGCTCAAGGTGAGAAAGAAAAAATGGTTGAAAAGAACGGGCCTTACAATCGTGCGTTGGATAAGTCGGTTTTAATCTATTGCCCGCATTTAATTGTCGCAGCATTCGGCATGACCTCAAAATTATAGATTTATTTGCTTTTCGCTTTACGTGTATACTTTACTAGTGGGTTCTACCAGCAGATAGGTATGATAACACAAAATGTTTCATATAGTGTATGCTTGTTGATTATAGCCCATTAAGTCTACTCCCAATTCTACTCCCACTTTTATACACACTGATTGGCCGCATATGCCCGCAACATTTTAGAAATACTCTTTATATTATGTCGTACCACTTCCACTTCTCTTTTGTATCATGCTGAGAATGCTCTAGAATTAAAACCAAGAAGAGTATTCTATACCATAGCAATCTCTTTGTGCACACTGATAAATAAGCTGGAGTTATCAAAGCCCTAACAAATGTGCACGATTTTGCACGACCAGACCAAAACTGTCTAATGCTCGGGAAATCAACTAGAGCTGTAACCAGATATTCAGGACATTCGTTGAAGCTTCTACACTGGAATAATCTAGTTGAAAATTTGGTCAGACCGAGACCACCTAAAATTGTATTATTCCTATAAAGACAGAGTAATAGAGATATGTTTCACGATTGTATTTGTAAATTCTAAACTTTGAAGTTAACCCCGCCCTAGTGGTGTGTTAGCAGATAACGTTTTTGATTATTCCTGATGAATTAAGCCCATTTACCCACCACTGCCATTAATAGACCTCCAAGCAAAAACATAACATAAGCAAGCGAATACCGGCGGTTGCTGGTGCCCTTCATTGCAGGGTCAGAAATAAAGTCCCTGGCCATGAGCTCAACCAAACCGTTATAGATCAATAAACCCGAGCAAAACCCATCGAAAACACCCACAACGATAAGCGAAGTTGGACTATTTTCCAGATATAAATGACGCACACCAAGCCCGGCCGCAATTCCAATTGGCGTAGTGATGGAATAGGCTGCAGAAAGATACCAAGGCATACGCTTCAAGTGTTCGGGCCATTTTGCAGTAGCAAACCGAGCACCAAGACCCAAACCTTCGAAGAACTGGTGGAAGGAAATCGCCACAAACAATGTTTGGAACTGCTCACCAGCAATGGCAAGAGAAAGACCCACAAACACCGAGTGGAAAACAATACCGAACTCAAGAAGGTAGATACTCACCAAGGCTTTGAAAGCAGCTTCTTTCCGCAGGGTGACGGAGTTTCCGTTGTCCAGAGAGGTGGCAGTCAATTCACCAGACTCTTTGCGGAATTCTTCAATTGAATCCTCACCAGCAGTGAGAGTCACTTCATTAGTACGCTCGCAACAGTCTGCCTTTTCAGTATCCTCAGGACACTCGATGCTTTGGCCAGGGAAATGACCGTTTCGGCGATCTAAACGTCTGTGGGTGAATGCCTCGATGGTGAACATTGTCACCACACCCATCAAGGAAAAGGCAGATGCCCACGAGTATTCTTCAAAGATGTGACCCACACATTCGTGGCTGAGACTGGTTTGCGATTCACCTAGTAAATGAATGAACGCAGTTGCAACGATTACTCCACTTCCGAAGTACCGGGTGACAAAGATAACAATGTTGGGAATCCGAAACACCTTATAGTTCACGGCAAGGAGGGGGAAGAACGAGCCAGCCGCAGACAAAACGAGCAACACAAACACTGATGCAATTCTAGCTGGCATAAACTCGCCATTGAAGGAACTGGCTGTGCCACAAGTCAGCATAATGATCGATTTGTGGAGATAGAAGGAAAGAACAAGAAGAGAGTGTTCTGGAAACACACAAGGTGACTGAAAGACGGGAAAAAAACTAGGTATCAGAGAAAAAAAGGGTTGATACCACAAGCGAATAGTAGTTTTTTTTTTCTTTTGTTTCAAGCTCAACAGTAGAAACTCGTGTCCCAATGATAATTAATTACTATATTCGGTCGCAAAATAATCTGGAGCACAGCGGGGCGGTTTTTATATAAAGAGCGCGAGCGAAGAGCGATGATATGCATGCGTAGGCTTTAAACCAGGTGGTTACTACGCGAACGGAATGGGCGATATGTTACTTTGGAATTGGAGTGACTAGCCAAAAACAAGTGAGATGAGCACATTTGCTGCACTCATTCTCGGCATTTTCTCCTTTATTTGCCCAGAATCTACGCACAGCAAGAAGTGTCGAAGTACCCGTCTGCTTAGACAAAGTTTTATATTGGAATGTAATTATTGTATGTTCATGCACTTGATGCTGCAAATTACGAGATCGGTTCGCATGCGTATCGTACGGTGAATGAGTACTAACTACTTTTCTCATATCTCCTTCATGAAGCTATGCTCTCATACATTAATTCAGCAACACAAGACAGATTAGAAACAGTGAAGATCATTCTGAGGGATCATTTGTTCCAAAACGAATCAAACTACAAAGGGTCAAAATTAATAGCCAAGGGAAGATCAAAAAGAATGGTCGAAAATTACAAACCGTATTTGGTTAATTTAAAGCGGCGGGACGTGAAAAACATATCTTTGGAAAGCGAGCCAAGCCACCCAATTTTCTACTACGGACGATCACGAGGGGCTTTCAAGCACGTCATGCCAAGAAATCAGAATGTCAGATTCCAATGGCAGAGTGACAAATTGACCGATTTGTTCAAAATGGGAATAACGAGGAAAAAACGAGCTAATAATTGGCCGCCTGGTCCCGAAACACAAGAACCCAAGAAATAAGAGCCCGGAATCCAATTACAAGCTTTTTATTTTTCTGAAAAGAGACAGAGCAATATTGTCCAAAAAAAAAGGGGATAATCTGTAGGTGGAGCCCAAGGTGCATGTTGTCCCAAGGAACATAACCAATGCTTCTGCACAATACAATGTGCGATGAGTTAATAAACTAAATTCTGTAAGAATCTCCGTGGAGCAGATCTCTTCCCTTTTCATTCATCACCGGTCAAAGTTGGTGAAATAAATCCTGTGAGGCTTCTTGAGTGTGAGCAGGATATATCGCTAACTTTATCTAGAACTTTTGTGGCTTACTGTCGTTTTTTGGCGTAGTTCGTAGCTCGGTATCTACGCGAGAAAATAGAAGTTCGCATCACAACAAAACAGATACTGTGAGCAAATTAGCCTGACTGAAAAGATCAGTAAAAGCGCGCATCCGGCTCCGAAAAATAATGGAGACAAGACTAGACCGGCATATCACTTGGCCGACCATTTATATAGAATGCGAGGAGCACCGGACATGTCTCTGAACATCCTATTACAGCCGCAGAAGTTGCCGAAAAAAACCTACACAAGCAATCTGGATGACAATGCAATCCTGCATACATATTTTACGGTGCGACCAGAGTTTCCTGTTAATTTAAATTTCTGGTGCGAATATCATCAAGAAAAAACTTGCAAAAAAACCCCAAATTGAAGTTAAACAGACTAACTGGGGTCAAGCAATTAGAAGTAAATAGCCAAAAAAGAAGTGCGCAAGCCCGGAATCGAACCGGGGGCCCAACGATGGCAACGTTGGATTTTACCACTAAACCACTTGCGCGATTTCTGTAAAAAATATGCATGAACGTAAAGACCAGGTAGTTGGAAAGCTTTGGCAGCTCTTGACAAATTAACCTCTTCTGAAAAGGCAAGTGAAAAAAAAAGTGAAGAATAACTTGAAGCAAACTAAGCTACGGATGGGGTGCCGTGATATACAGAGCGACTAGAATCAGGAGGAAGGTATAGGGCTAGAGAGAGCGGGATAACTTCATGGTTCGTACTCTATTCAGATGTGTTTTCAGGTTCTTCTCTAGTTTTATAGTCTTTGTGTCGTTTTAGCGGCGCCCTGTAATAAAATTGTTTCTTGCTAGCAGCTCCTTTTGGGCCCATGTGTTCATGAAGAGTAAATTCCAACGAGTGTCTTCGGGTAAGTAATGGGGTAGATCAGTATTCTTGTACTCTGCATGGTGCTGTAATTTAGTTATGATTCCTATTTGGGTTGAGGTCTTCAAGAAAGTAAACTCCAGTGGGGGACCTCGGTGGGGTATTGTTAGTGGTCACACAACTGGTCTGAAGTCGTGGTATATTTACCGTTATCTTTACGTATAGTGCTTTAGAGTATTGGGAGGAAATTTCTATAGTTTTTTTAGCTTTTTCGTAATTGGGAAGTGCTAGTCACTTTCCCACTTACAGCATGTAATAGGATGCTACTTCCAAAAAAAAAAAAAGAGATAATCACCTTTGAGGTTTCGGCCTTTCGCAGAAACTAAAATTGAAGCTTTGCAAGAGAATGCTGTGCTTATTTAGACCCACTCAGTATGCTTCTTAAGTCCATTAAAGCTTTGGATCCATGAATGAAATTAAGTGCTTTGGTATTTTCTTCGACAAAGAAATACTAGTATATTTCAGGTTGCTAAAAATAGTTACTATATTGCTCATTGGATGAAAGTCGCCATCTTCTGGCGAGGGAATCTGGGATACCATCCGGAAAGAAATCAAATTTTTATTGCAGCTTTTTGAGTGACTAATCCCAAGAAAGGATAGTAACGATACTTTTGCGGACTAGCAAACTTTTCAAAAATGACTTCTACAGTGCCCAAGTAAACCTTATTGATTTATGTTTTTAAACAGGTTACTGAAATACTTCAATATCTGTATCGAGGTTATTCAAGGGCTTGGGAATATAGTTCATTTACATTCTATCCTGGCCTTTTGTTGAAGTATATTCCTGACATCTTCGGAAAAAACACTGTCTGGAATAAAATACAAAAAAATCAAATTTGAGAAGGAAAAGAGACAAAATATTAAAAGAAAAGTTCAATAAATCGATCAAGCTTGTTGTTGTTGACTTCTACCTCCAAATAATAAAATATATATATTCCTTTGTCTATCTCCAAAATCTGCGATTGGATTTTGATGTTGTAGGATGTTCACTACATAATCTTAACGTTTACCTTCAAAAGCATCTAAATATTCTTGATGCGTCACCCCACATTTCAACCCATCATATCTGACCAACTTCATGCTGCCAGCAGCAATTGAAGCTTCATAAAAAGCTAGTGTTCCTTTGACTGACACGCCTTTGATCCCAGCTTTCCTAAGCAAATTCCACAATGTTTCTACGGGGGTCCATTCCTGCTCCTCAGCAACCAGAGGTAAAAAAGTACCCAGATATTTCCTGCCTTCGTCCGTGAACAGTACTTTAAGTCCATGTTTGCCAACAGTCCAATCTTGAGGGCTATTTATCTCGACGAAATTGTCCAAAAGAGTGATACTCACTGATAACAGTGGTAGCTCCGACTTTAAAATGGGCGTAAAGCGTGTATCTTCGAAAGCACTAATTAAAGCATATTGGGCCACAGCTGCCTCGACGGCCATGCTCAGAAATGTGCCAATACATCCACGAAGATCGCCATTTTTATTCCACGTGACAAATAACGGTGCCTTCAGTGGATAATCCGTAGTCTTAGAATTTGTTCTGGCTTCGAGATCCGCAAGGGTGGTCCTATTGGATGACTCAAGCTCGGAGATAAGAGACTCGAAGGCAAATAGTGCAAGGGACTTCGACATATATGATGGTTATGTATAAACTGTCTATTGATGAAATTGAGATAGCCGACTGACCACCGTATGTGCCTTTATGGGTTTAAGATGAAAAGTGGGTAGAACAAAAAGTATGAGAAAAGGATGTATTCGAAAAGGGTGGGGTAGATAAGTGTGATCGCACATGTGCGTAAAATAATCGCACTCGTGAAGCCACGGCCCACGGTTACTCCTTACTAATTGAGATGCCTCGTTTTAACAAGTACAATCTACACCGAAAAGAATGCTACATGCACCCAATCGCCAGTCAATCCATTCCATCTGCTTATTTGAATTTCAGTGTTGAGACAATTTGTTGAGAGGAAGAGAGAAGAAAAGGAAAAAAATTCTACTTGTTATTTTATTGTTGGTTTTTTTTTTTCGTGCGGTATGAATTACATCGTCGCCTGTTCTAGGCACCATAGATCTGTTTCATTTGCACGGTTTCAGGAAGCATAATCACCGGGATATGCATCCTTAAGCCTTACAAGAAGGCTGAACACTTTCATTTGCTTTGTTCAAAGCATCCACCAAGAAACGATCTATGCCAAGCACTTCAAGGTTCTTGGGGAAACACAAGGCACTTAGCTCAGGTTGCTTTGTTATGTAATTCCCCGTCAAATTGACCCTTTTCAAAGTTTCAGCAAAGCCCGAAAGTTGGCTGATGAGGTTGTGTGATAAATCGATCTCTTGGAGACTGGAGAAAAGAGGACCGCTGAAGAGTTGCGAGTAAGTGCTCAAGAAGTTCCCAGAGAGATTAAGTACTTGAACCGAAGAGCAAATCTGGTCCCGTGGCAGGCAAATCTCCAATCGCATGATGTTGTTATTAGATAGATCAAGGATTTTTAGGTCCGGTAAGGATTCAAACGGAAGGCTCTCACTGTCAAAAACGCTGATTGAGTTATTGGACAAATTGAGTTCTTTCAATCCCTTTGGGAATTGGATGGATCGAAGATCCATATCGGTAAATTGGTTGAAGGACAAGTCTAAGTACTGGATGCTGTCCAAATTTATGCAAGGTTTTTCGGGGGACAACTGGCGAGAAATCTCTAGTGGGCCAAAGAAGTTGAGATGGAGGTTTTCCACCAGAATGGCACCAGTATCTTCGATACTCTTAAAATCACTGAAAGTCTCAGTGTTTCGCGAGGGCACAAAACCAAGCGACGACAGGTATCTGATTTTGCAGTTTGTCACTTCAATGCCATGCTTTATAAGAGGGTCAAGCCAGGCCCTTAAAATGGTTGTGTCGAGGGGCACATTTTCCCAGAGCACTAGCTCGATGTTGAATCTGGAGTCAAGACGCAGCATGAACTGAAATAATGATGCCGAGAAGCATTCCCAGAGTGAGAAAGACCCTTCGAAGTCTGTGAAGTCGAAGACATTGATGTTGACTTCGGAGGGAGTGATATGAATGCCCATATCTATGAGTTGCCGCAAATGGCACAAGGGCATGGATTTGCTTGCAAAATCATTGCTCAATAGTAAGGGTTTTTTGTAGAACATAGCAAACAATGCCTGATGCTTTAATACTTCGAGCCCATGATCTGTGTGTGACTTTGGTACCGGGTTTTTATGCGGGCATTTGTTTTCCAATAAGCTTGTGAGGTCAAAAAGAAAGGCAAGCTCATGCTGTGAGAGATAACATAGCACGTGTGTTTGGAGCTCAGCGGGCAATTGAAGAAAGGTTTCCATTAGAGATTAAGATAAGAAAACACCGAGGAAAGAAAGAACAGAAGCCGAAAGCTATTTAAAGCACATGCATGGCCAACACACGTATCTCGCAACCACACCAGTCCATTACCTGATTAGTGCGGGTGCAAAATCTACTTGCGCACGCGATAACCACCATGTGCGCGAGGGTTCATCCGAGTTGCGGCTGCGGCATTGGCGAAGACATAGAGTATGGAAACCAAAAATTGGAAATGAGGTATACAAAATTTCCCAGCCTTTTATTTCTTGATGTTAGTTTAGCTTCTAATCTTCTTTATATCTAGTTAATTTTTGTTCTGGTCTTATCAATATTTTGCGATCACGCCGAAGAGGAATGATCATGATCCATACAAGGCGACGCCACAGTAGCATGGTCTAATTCCGCACTTTATCGCTTCCCCAATTGCTGCAATGATGTTCTATAGCAACCACTGGACTGATTTGAAGTTTTATAACTCCCCAAGTTCTCTTGTACGCAGAAATCTTTGGAATTTGCAAGAACGTTTCACTGTCACTTTAAATATGTCATACTGAATATGTTATTCATGTCCTCGTCTTTTATGGTAAAGCCCCAGGGTTTTTAAATTGTTTATCCCAGAGTTAAGCAACAGCAGGTAATATTCTACGCAGTGACCTCGGAATCTATGCTCCAACAACGTATCACCAAGCTCCCGGTATATCAGTTAGTCTACCCTCTACAGAAAAATTGGTCAACCCAAACCTAGTATGATTGGTTTTTTCGGCCTTATCTTGTAAAATTTGGCGTTTTGACAACGCAATGTTCAAATGCGTGATACATCAAGGTTGAAATATTGAATAATACTGCGGCCCACAGGCTGCAAATTTACCATGCTAGAAATCACAACCTGAGAAAGGTTCTTTAATTCTTGTATTATTTATACAATGACATGATAAATTGGATGTATATTATCAAAAGGAAGTCTGTTCCGTGGTTCTGATGTTCTTGTAACACGAATCAAGCTTTGGACTATAGTGCCATTCAAATTTTTCGAGTATCATTCGCAATCTTCATTGAATTTCCAATCGTGTTTCCCCAACCCCATATAGAAGCGCTCAACGACGATTTTTTATTGACGTTTTGCGTAGCTTTTTAACTGAAGCGAAAAGGAAAGCGGAAAAAAGCGAGTGCTACTGACAAAGATTCTGAAGATAAAATCAACCAAATGAATCTTATCATTAAGAAACTAGGCTATCAAAGAAGGTAGTTCTCAGGGGCTTTTGTCATCGGGGGCCGTCATTCATTCAATGCAAGATTACCAGCCACCTAAGAAAAAGCGCGATTGGGTAAGTAACGAAAGATCTTGATACGTCCTTTTCTGTATCTCTTGTCTCTTTCTTTCTAAGCGACTGTGATAGTTCAAAGTGAGTTCCTCGTTCAAGGTTGTCTGTTCTTTTAGACAATGACAAGTAACTACTACTCGGTCCAGATCAAGAAAGCAAATTGTTGGAACACGTCTTTCTCACCAAAATAGTAGGGCGCGAAAGCATTCTTGTATTTTTCAATTATACTCTCTGAGATCGCTCGATATAATCAAAGCAGTATAATCATTACTTGGCCCATTAAACCATGGCCAACCGAAAGTACTAAGTGTTACTATAGAATCTGCGAACGTGCAAAACAGCCTTGTTCGTTTCCGCGCACGCTGGCCCACAAGGGAAATTAAAAATCATTTTCAGCTGTTGAGCCGTCCACAATACGCAGCGCATCACGTGACTACGCTGCATGGCGTGGTCGCACTATCTCTGTTCTTTCCCACTCATTGTAAATCACAGACCTCGTACCCTTCCCCACAAAACTTGCCATGGGTATTTGCTTTTCTTGTCTTGGCTTAAAGAACGACGACGGTGACTATAATGAGCGCACGTCCTTACTAGGAAGCAATAACATTTACTCGGATGAAGATCTTCATGAAAGCCTTTTGAAGCAGCAGCAACGTCAGAACGAGCTCTCAGTGATAGTCAACGACTTAAGCGATAATCTTATCGATGTGTCGACTTTTCTTTCAAATGGGTCCAGCGATCAGTATAACCTTAAGAACACGACTTCTGGATCTCAAAGCACTGACGTTTATTCCTCGGCTAACGGAATTCAATGTACCGATGAAGATGCTGGGTCTTCTCCCAACCTGCCATTGGAGATAGCAGAATCAAATGACGAAAACGAAAAATCACTTCCTTCCTTGTGGCCTTTGGATAAGAAGATCCAGCTCATGAAGGATGTTTCTACGTCACACGTGTCGTTCAGTGTCGAGCCTCCGTCTGAGTCGTTGTACGTTGTTTTCTAAGAAAAATGACACCATTGTGAGGGTGGTAACGGCGTCGTCAAATTGCAAGAAACGTTATATATCGCACTTTGAAAAAGAAGTCATCTATAAGATACTGTCATGTGGAACAGAGTCGTCGTTGCTTTGCCACAAACATCGCTTCGTCTACACCGTTAGTGAATGCGAAAAAAGATGAAACCGAGCACAAAATCCCACTGTTTTGACCCCGTAACCGAGAATTTGACGTTACGCATATTCAGATCCAGAAGAGCAGGCTTTATTTGAGTACGCTGAAATGAAGGAACTTTCCTCTTGCGTTACTATAGTAACCTTATGTGGGGTTCTGTGACGTAACAAATGATTATATATCATATCTCCACCGTTTCACACCCGTGTTAGATCACGAAAAAGGCCAGACGTCTGAATGTATACTAAATGTTCGCATAAATATGACAAAGGTGTATTCTATTGGACTTGCAATAAAACGCGTGCTCGTTTAGACGCATCATAAATGAAACGCGCAATTTCGTATTGTCTGTAACCACGGCATTTGTAGAACCAAACTCCACGAAACCAGGCGGTATTCAACTTTCAGATTTTGACTCCATTTCTCTATCTTGCCGTATTTCGCAAGTCATTTTTTTTTTAAAAAAAAAAAGTATCTGCCCAAATAAACCGCTTCGAGAAATGTTGGGCTGGCCTGATCTGGTGTGGTCTGGTGTGAGCCGCATGCAATGCCTTATCGGGAAATCCTTCATACTGTGTACTCCACCAAGAAAATGAGCCGATGTTCGGCTACACCAACTCCACAACTCAATAATACCCTTTCAATGAGTACCATAGGTGCCGTTTCCTCTTACATGACAAAGTTGGATGCTGGATTCGTGAAGGTCTTGTCGCAACATAACTTCACCAGCAGTCTCATCCAAAACCCCATATCCAAAACCATCACTGAGTGTCTCTTTATTGGATTTGTCGTGTTATTCTGGTACGAGCTTCTCTACTGGTCGGGTATATATCTCGGGTTATGGGAATACCACGCCAAGGATATATTCAAAGAAGTTCCCGTTCACTGTGCACATGTTTACGTTCGGTTGAACATTGCGAAGAAAACCGATGCTGAAAATGTCAGGCTGTACTATCAGCTTAAAAAAGAGTCACCATATAACATCCTCAACTGGAAAACACTAAACGAAAAGGGCACATATCTTTTTGAACTCAACCAGTTTGTGAAGTACCACTTTGAGTTTAGCCCGGAGGACTTTGAAAACAACCCGGAGCCCGAACTTGGATCAACAATTGAACATCTCCGTGAAAAGACCCTCGCCACTTTCCTCCGTTCTTCGATACAGGCAAAGTTCTACCCAGGACTCAAAGGAGTGTCGCCCGATGATGTCTTGATCTTTAATAATAAGATGGAAGAGGTGAAGTCTGATCACAACAAGACCTATTTGAGCAAGATCCACATCGAGACAGGAAACGTGATCGATGGAATTATTCTCGTTTGATTACCAGGACCTTGGCTCACAAAATAGGAATCTTCATTATGAGGGCAGGGCTAGGTAATCATAAAACGGGGTCCTGGGTTCTTGTAAGAAAAAGGAGCAAACGAAGTACACCTACCCAAAATGCATAGGCAGAAATTGAAATAGGGAACTAAAATAAAATATCCTCGCATCTTTTTGAGCTCTAGGCATGTTCTCAAAGACGAAAGTTTTCATCAGCTCGATCCTGTAAGTAACGTTTCTTCGGGATGAATTTCTCGAGAAGAAGAATCAGTTCTGTAGCAAGCCACAACTTAGCAATTTCCTCGAGCTTTGAATTCATTCCTGTTTCCTCGGGCACCGCATGCGAGGATCCATCGGCACTATTCACTTGTAAAGGTACTTGGACCGATAACTCTGGAACCGAGGAGATCATGCTTTCGATCGACTTTATAACATCTGGACCAGGGTTGATTTCAACGTCACTTGAGTCCAGATCGTCAGGATCCTGGTAATTCTGCGGCTCTGCTTTTTTCCGAGACAGTGATAGTCTGATCTCATTGAGAGAACCCCCACGGTAATGGCTCTCTGGTTTACCTAAGGTATCTAAATCTAAAATGACCTTGTTGACTGCACGGTAGCACTCGTTTCTAAGAGACAAATTGAGCAAGTTGCGCAAATCTTCTGGCAATTCCGACATTTGATTGGGCAGTTTCCGGTGGTCAAATTCAAAACAGAGCAAACTCATTGTGACCTCTAACTGTCTCAACAAGTCCATGGAGTGCGTTACCTTATTCAACAAGTTTTCCCGCACAAATGTTAAGATATTATTCAAAAACTCCCTTTCTGAATCGTCTGGATTACATACTTCAATACCGCCCAGCGGTGTTTTGGAAGGAATTTGAGTAGATATCTCGGATGATGGTTTAGAGGAGGATTTGTGGTTGCGGATCATCTCAATCAAGTTGAGCCGTAGGAGCTTGAATAAAAGCAAGTTATTTGCATCTAAGACCGTGGGATAATAAGTACTGACTACGCGAATTGCCTCAGAAATATCTCCCCGGAGAATAAGAAACTTTATCTGCTTTCTTTCCTCGATCGAGGCGTATCCTTTCACTGCTCCTTTTACATGGCCTGCGGAAGCTCTTCTCCCATTACATACCAGCATACCAAATCCTTCTGAGGAAAGAATGCTCGATCTTGGGCTCATCGAGTCCTTGAGCTCGTCGGTGAATCCAGACTCGCCTTCAATCAAGGGCACTGCGGCCTCTTGGGCCAAAGCCAACGCGGAAGCTTGGAACCCTTCTTGGACCAAGTAGTTGAGAATAACGTTGTTGATTTTCTCCTTCAATCGAGCCTTTTGCGCCATTCTTTTATCGTGATCACTTTGCGAAAATCGGAACAGAGTGAATGACTTGGAGCTGTCATTGTGTGGTTTCTTTTGCATTTTCATGGGTAGTAGTATAACGTTGTGGTGGAGATTGTGCTTGCGGCTTGAAATCGCACCTGCTCTTGTACATAGCACGCCACATAAAAGCTGGGGTATTGAGAATCTAGTGAAATCTCAAATTGTGAAGATATTTATATATATATATATATATGTGTGTGTGTGTGTGTGTGTTCATAGCCAAGCTATAAATACTTTCTCTTTATAATGCAATCTAACTGCATGTTTGGGGACCCGAATATCAAAATCGGATCGCACACATCATGTTGTCTGTGATCGACGTAACTCTCAGTCTAGGTCAATGATGCAGGCATTGACATCATAAGAAGAACCAAACTTGACCAGCCAACGAAGTTCTTTGCACCTCTGGCCGAGCCGGTTTGATCGTCATATTGCTCCCACACAAACCCGGTCCTCTCCCATTCCAGCTTTACGTTTTCAATGAGGTTTGCACGAAGATTGGTGTAAACATTGTCAATCTTGCTTTTGAGTGTGTCGGAGAGATAAGCACTGGAGACATCGTTGTAGTGAGCCAAACTTTCAAGCACCAAGTAGTTGATGTTCATCCAGATAGGCGATCTCCAATAGTTTTCAGCCGTGCGGTAGTACTCACTTGACTTAGAGAGAGACCGTATACCAAATTCTGACCAAAGTTCATTCGGGTCTGCCAAGAGATCCACAATGTGCTCCAACTTATCCACACTTTGCTCTGGGATAAACTTTGTCAAGAAGGGGAAAAGCGAGATGTATCCTTTAAAACATGCCAACACATGCTCATCATCGTCGTCAACTGAAGCATCACAGTAAGTTTTGTCTTCTTCTGACCAGTGGAACTTGTCGATGTTTTCTATGATGTTTTTTTCGATCTGCGAGTAAATCTCAACATCCTCTGGGATTTCTAATACCTCGGCAACTTTCTTAATTGAACGGGTCATCACTCCTACCCAACATAAAAGGTCAACGTTGAGCTCAGCCACATCCATAGGAAGTACTCTTGGATAGTCATCGAGACCAGATGCCAAGCTATGGGTCGAAGTTCTTCCTCTCCATCTATAAATCTCTCTATTAGAGCCTCTTTCAAATTCGTCGACCTCTCCCTGTTGTGAAGCACGGAACCCGTCGTAATGAAGCTTCAACTTAGGATAAATGTCTCTTGTGAAATCATTAAGCAAGCTTGGGTTGTTGATCAAAATCAGCCCAAGCTGGCTCTTGCTCAATTCACCCTCTACTTCGTCAACATTCTGCTGAAGACCGGGTTTCTGAGCCTTCTCAAGTAATTGTGTGAATGCAAGCAACAATGTAGGTGGGTTGACCACGGCGCTGCTCTGCACTACAAAGTCTGCAGGGACTCTTGACCTGGCTTCATCTCCCAATATTTGCTCTCTTGCAATCCAGCCTTGGTCATCTACTAAATTGAACCACGATTTCACGATTTCAAGGGCCAAGTCGGAATCGAAGTCAAGGATCGGAAGTAAGTGGAACCCTTCGTCCCAATAGAACCCTCTGGGAAAGAAAGGCCTGGAAGGCACGAGAGAAAACAATTCGAACGGACCTTCACGCTTTCCGTCGAGCTTTGGGAGATGTACTTCTCCGTTGATATTGACAGGTAAATCGTCATCATCAAATGAAGTGGTTCTATCAACCATATGGTCACCATGAAAGTACGAAAGACCACCTAAAAGCCCCGAGAGAAGTTCCTTAGCAAAAGACTTTTCAGTTTTTGAAAAGCCTGAAAGAGGAAAATAGTTCGAGAACTTTGCATCTAGCTGGTGAGAAATCTCGTCGATGCGGTTGTTGATATTTGAAAAAGTGATTGACTCTGAAGGGTTTGATGTGCCTTCATTATAAACGATATCAAACTCACAAGCACCTTGGTATACTTTCTGGATGAAATGCATGTTTCCTTCGTAGTGGTTCAAGTCCCGCATGAGAAGGCCCTGATGAGTAGGGATTTTGTTGACCTTTTCTGGGTGATTTTCTGCTAAATCTTGAATGGAGTCCTGCAACAAAGTCGCAAATATCTCAGAAGCACGCCAAACGTTGCCGTCTGGGACACGAAGACTTAGGTGGTGACTAAGTGTGGTGTCTAATTCTGGAAAAGGGAAATTGTCTTTAGTAGGGTGAACGTTTTTGACATTTTTACCTCCGTCGTTGATCAGCATTTCAAATATACCTAGCTCCTTTGAGAACCCGGACAAACGAACGGTCTTGTATCCGCTGGCATCAAAGGGATTGTCGCGTTTTAAGAACCCTGAAGGAACCGTCTCCATGGACACTTCGTTATGTTCCTCGCCCTCCAATCCGGAGTACCAGATAAAGGACGTTGAAATGTCTTCAAAACCATCATGAGGCACCGCATTGACCTTCACTGCCCAGTTTTTGCCATTGTTGCTTTTCACAAAATCAATCGTGATATCTATGTGACAATCGTTATCCGAGATGAATTGCTTACCGCCGACTCTGGGATCAAAGCTGATCCAGTTGGCCTTTGCAAGGTTATGACCTTGCTCATAAGCATGTCTAATGGACAGAAGTCCACGGGCCGAGTCCATGTTGAACCAGAAAAGCCCAGACATAAGAGATTTGGGGATCCGTGGGCGGATTCCAAGATAATTTCCCGATCTATATGGGCCCCAAAGAAGAGAATCGTCCGACAAACTCTGGTACGTTTTCTGGGTTGAGTTATCAGTGAATGAACCCACTGCGTCGAGGTCAAACTGGAACTTTTCTGCAGAGACCACAAAGACTGAGATGAGCCAAAATGCCCACATGGAAGGCAAAGGGATTCTCATGGTATAAGTGAGAAGAAAACACGGAGAAAAGTGAAAAGATCAGAAGTTTGAACTACATATTTTCATTTGCCTGTGGTCTATGTAGTACACGGTGAGCATGTGCTCAGTAGGCAAATTGCCAGGCTTGAGCGCGTCAGGTTGTACCCATTAGATAGTACGAAAAAAGCAAGAATACACTTTTCTTTTTTAAGAAGAATGCTAAAATTTCTTTTGATATATTGGAAGTCCTATTGGTGTATTTAATTAGGCGAAGGGGCGCTAAATGAAACTTACGGGATCGGTAGTTACGTTCAAGGAACCGTAAATATTCGGAGACAGGTAGTGACGCGTAAAATAAAGGTGATGCCAATTTATTTTCTTATAACTCATTTATTTTCGTTTATTTGTTTTGTTTTGTTTTCAGCAGTGTGTTTACTGGCTTTCAGTACCATTCCCTGGCCCAACCCCGAAGCCCATCGGATGAAAGTATTTGGGGTTAAAACAGACAACTACTCTTTCGAATGAAATAATAAACTCGAAAAATAGGTATTATGATTTCTTGATTCCAATCTGCTGTCACAAAAATAGAAGGGCTTACGTTTAATAATGAGAACTTCATAGGAAAAATGATAAGCTGGTTTATGAAGAAGAAACCACACAGAGCGAGACTAATTTGTGTGGCTCTCTAGTGGCGAGCAACTCTCAGACCGAGTACCCCCACAAAACCGTTTCTAACCTACCTGTTTATCTTCCTGATGATTATTAGCTTAATTAGTTCAAACAACAATGAGATTTAATAGTAGCAAACTTCGTAATCATGAGATAATGTCAGTTTTACGTGTATACATATATAAGCATCCTGCATTTAAAGATTTACGAATTAATTCTGTAAATCTTTGATCTCTTATCTTTCTGGAAAGTAAATCAATTAATTTGTTATAAGGTATCTCATCAAAGCAAGCTTTAATATCTCCCTCGATTCATCATTGATTCAAACCGCGCATTGTATTGATTTGCAGGCTCCTCTCTGAGTTGAACAGACCCAAAAAGGAAAAAGGATGATGTGGTACAAGCATTCCCAAAAAAACATTTAAAAAAAAAAAGATACCATTTAATAATAAAACCTCAGAAGCTACCTAGTTCACTTCAAAGAGAAAACGATAAGAGCGAGATTCCACCACGGTTACAATGAACTGGTTATACAAAATCTTGAATATTACAGTGGGTTCGGGTCCCGGGTCCCGGGATATCCGCGGCCCACCTATAACATCACCCTCGGAACACTCGGGCGGTGCCCCACCACCACCGCACCCAATCTCATGCACGCTTGCACTTGCTGAGTCAGCCTATATCAAAGATGGCATTTCCACAGACAACTTTTGGACACACTGCAAGATCATTGAACACTTTTAGAAGGATCAAGTCAAACCCAATTACCGGAACTAGCTTTTCTTGTATAAATATAAGAATTACACCGTGCTCCCTTACCAAAAGCGTTTCCTACTGCACCTCTGCTAAGTCGTCTTGTGACTATATTAAAACACCAAATATCCTTGGTAGCTACACTGGAGCGCAAGAGCCTTTCAACAAAGGCTTCCTAAAAACTTTCCAGCCCTCCCGTAAAATGCACATCGCTCCCATTCCTTGCTCTTGGGGTGAGTCAAATAACTATGCCTATCTTATAATTGACGATGCTACCAGACATGGCTGGTTGATAGATGCAGCCTTTCCTAGTGATGTGTTGAGCTATTTCGACGAAAAAAAACCAAACTTGGAACTAAAGGCCATTGTCAACACACATCACCACTGGGACCATGCAGGTGGAAATAAAACCTTCCATAAAAAATATCCGGACTTGCCCATTATTGGTGGTAAAGACTCCGAATTGGTCACATATACTCCGTCCCACCAAGAAGTGATTGATTTAGGAGACAATATCTCCATCACTGCATTACACACACCTTGTCACACTCAAGACTCTATTTGCTACTACGCAAAAGACTCTAAGACGGGTGAAAAGGCGGTTTTCACGGGAGACACGCTTTTCATTAGTGGATGTGGACGTTTCTTTGAAGGAGATGCCGCTCAGATGAATGTTGCTTTGAATGGAGTTCTTGCGAAGTTGCCTGCAGAAACTGTTGTTTATTCCGGTCATGAGTATACGAAGTCCAACTTGAAATTTAGTGAGAAGGTATTACGGAATGCCGCTATCTCAAAACTAAAGGCACTTGTTGGAGAAACCGATTTCACTGCGGGGAAGTCCACTATAGGTGACGAACTCGAGTTTAACCCGTTCATGCGTCTCAGCGATCCCCAAGTCCTTCAGGCTACAGGCGAGTCTGATCCTGTGGAAGTCATGGCCAAGTTGAGAGAAATGAAGAACAAGTCTTGAGAGATCAAGTGCTTGGGCCAGAGCTGTAGGATAAAGGCTTTCCATGCTCGAATGTTATAAATAGACAAAATCTTTCTCTTTGTGTGTCACATTGATTCCGGCGTCATATTCTGACAAACTCTGGAAGGTGTTTCTCCTCGTAGGACAACTCCGGTTGCCATAGCTCAATAAACTCCAAATCATATTCGGACTTTCCCATGGCGAATTTCTCGTACTCCTCAAATATCCCACTCATGCACCAGCCTTGGAAGAGCTTTCTCATCAAGCCCACCAACACGCCTATTCTATGTTTCCCCTTATTGGAATGTATTAGAATAGGGAAGTTCTGTTTGTCGAGCATAAGAGTCAAAGCCCCAATTAACGCCATCTGGGCCCCCTCCTCTGTGTTCAGAATGAAAGGTTCCTGAGAGGAATGCATCACTAAATGGTGGAACTTAATATCGGTGGTGGCGATCCATGCTTTATAATTGTCGAATATCTCGGCCGTGCCATGCTTATCCTTCTTAGGCTTTTTCTCTTTGGCTGTCTCTTCTTGCTCTCCGGACTGTTTTTCCCCTTTGTCTATCTTCGAAGCTTCACCAGATTTGGTATCTGCTTTTGAACCGCCTTCTTCCTTCTTTTTCTTTTTAGGCTTCTCCTCCCCCAAATCTCCCAAATATATAATTGTTTTTATTTTGAGCTGCCTCAAGAAGGGATAGTTTATAGGCATTGGAAATCCACTCCGGTAAATACCATCCTCAACAAGGGAAAAGTTTAACGGAGGCACGTAATTTGCTCTGGGCACCGAGACTGCCAGTTTGGAGCTTGCAGTGTCGTCCTGCTCATTATCTTGGGCCTCATTCGGATGTTGATTTGATAGATTTCTCCCCGATTCAGTGAATTCGGTGGTATTAGAAGAAGTATCTGATAGCAGCTTCATATTTATGTTGCTTTGATGGTCCATTTTGTTTTGGTAGGTGTCTTTCCGTCTATTCTTGTTTGTTATTACGTTGTAGGCTTATATAAAGATTTCCACTATCTTGTATCAGAGAGCATCGTAAATCGGCCCAGCACTTGCGCGCAAGGACAGTAAATTAAATACGCAGCAGACGCACAGACTCGCACGCCTAAAGAATAGCACACCTAAGTAATGTCTGGCGGCCAACATACCCAAGAAACTTAATTATAACTTTATTTGATATTGAATGAGCTATATTCTTGAATGAAACATAATATATATACACTTAAATGTCCCATAAAATGGCATATACAGGTCAAAGTAACGGTTGAAACTTGGGTAAGAGTGCAGCGCGCGGATATCCTGCCAGATTGCTTGGGTCAATGGGCGACCGTAATACAGGCGGTATATTTTGTCTCACAGGCAAGGGTAAAACTATCTTAGCTCTATCATCGGTACTGGGGCTCGGGGTGATGGCCGAGGTAATCTCGCAGATCGGGATTGGGGTGAATTTTTGCGTGAACACTTCTAACTCGATTTCTTGTTCGTGGGAAAATATTTGTTCCAAGTCAAAGTCGGTGTTGATGACAAGCCCGCTTTTACTATTTCTTAAACCGTAGACCTGGTTGTCGTTAAGTTTGAACGCTTGCCTTGCATTATCGACTATCTCAACAAATCTAGGAGGGGCCGAGTTTTTCATGGGAAATGTGAAATTAAGAGACGATGACAAAAATCGAAGCTTCACTTGCTTTTTGTCGGTTTCTGCCTCTGTTGTAATTGATGTCAACCTTAGGTAGTTATCTGGATTGGGTTTCACGGGTTGAAGTGCTGTTGTGGATGGAGAAGTATCTGGGGTTGTAGGCGCGGTAACGGCCTGGCTGCGAAGCTCAGAAGCAATCGTAGCCAAATTACTCAATGACGCAGGTTGTCCTTTTACAGGATCTCTCTGGAAGCCCATTGGTGCCTGTAGTGCGTCTGGAGTGCGTCTGAAAGGAACTGAGGAACGCAGAACTAGTGGATACTCTTGCAAGATCAAGAGGTAAGACGCGTCCCCAATAAGGTACAAGACGGAGTCAAACCCAAAGTCTTTAACACAGCAGCCAACTAGGGTCTGGAGTGTAGAAACGGCGGTTTCATTATCCAAAGAGCTCGATACGGGGCATTCAGGATCAAGACTACGATAGAACCGTGCTTGGAAATCTTCCAGGGATATGCGTTCGCGCAAATACTCCACGGACGTATGTGAAAGCTCGGAAAATGAGCTTTCAAGCATGAGTGCATTGGCTGCTGTAATGGAAGATTGTCCTATTGTTTTGAGAGACTCATTCATATGCAGCGAGGCCAGACTGAGACACAGCTTCGACCTTTTCATTAGCCAAAGTAGCGACGACCGTAACGTCAGAAGCACCTTTTCGTTTTCTTGATGACGTGGATTAGCACTCACGTTCAGGAGCGGCGGTAATTTGATACCAGGATTCGATAATTTTCTCTCTATAGTTGCTGGTTTAATTATGGAGTCGATGGCCGCACGCGACCGGTCCAGAGTACTGATTACCCTGGAAGTAGAGTAGCTCATGTCATAGATCGAATCGAACCCATCTGCATTTAGGTTTGTGATTTCTGAAAGGAACAGGTTCTTTTCTGAGCCCCCTGTATGATTCGCTGTATTGCTTGGTTGGCTATCTGGGTGGTTTCCTAAGCTGGTTGAATGTTTCCTTGAAGAATTTGCAGTTGAAGGAGGTTCTGAATGTGATTCACTGTCCAAGGACCGCCTTTTGACATTGGCTCGGCCCGTTTTTGACGCCCGTTTCCGGTTTCTTCTTGCGCTTTGTACTGCAACCTTAACTAGTTGGTCAAATTCGGCATAGTATTGGAGATCGTAGTGAAACTCTACGCGAAGAATTTCAGCCACTTTCGAGATTTCCTCTTCTTGCTCACTGGCCTTTTTCGAACTAAGATCTAGAGCATCAATAAGCTCCAAGCGTCGGGCCAGTAGCCTTTTCCAGAGCCGATCGTCGGTAAACCCTAACTTTTGTCGTATGACTTGGGTCATACCGGGTTTTTTGTCTTCATTCATTGGTGATTCACAAGATGACTTTCCAGGATGACTCGTGATCATGTGTAGTATTTTTTTTGGGTGCGAATGCAACCAACCAACGCTCGCTTGAATCATGCGGCCGAGTCATGCGATGACTCACGAAAATGGGTTGAGTCTCACTCGTTCGAAGAAAATATCTGCCCAACCAAGGAGGCGTGTGGCTTTACAGGGTTATGATAAGCTTTCCGTGGCTTTAAGTAGATACGCAAAAGAATCGAACAGAAAACCACGCCTCAAAAACCGTTTAAATATTCACTCTACGAGTTTTAACATTGGTGTTCTGTATACAAGTCACGCATATTTGGCTCACAAACAAGATCATTTCAAATTGTTGAGTCGGGTTTAGTCGCGCTGGTCCTCTAATGCCCAATGAGAAGACCTGGATAACGATAAAGACACATTGCTGGAAAGTTGATCAACATCCGGCTACGCGCTATTCTAGGGCAGTTTAATGCAGTACAAATAAATGAAGCCAAATGGAAAAGCCACATTTGATTTATTATATAGTTTATGTGTAATAAAGTGGGACTCGTCTTACGCGTAAATATTCTCATTGCATAAGCGAGAAGAAACCCTTAACGATGTCAGTTTTTTTATCTGTATATGCGGGCGGAAAGGTTTTTCAATTTTAAGCTAATAGTGTGGAGTTTCTAATAAGTTTCCCAAACTATTCGAATGCTCGTCACGTGTGGCAGTTTTTCTTTTTCCGTGCAATCTAATTGTTGGGTACCCCTATCTTGATTTCGTCACTGGCCATTACTTCTGTATGAGCCATCAGCTTGCTCATCCCAAGAACTTGTACATTGTCTTATTAATTAAGTAGTACCATAAAATCCTATGGCTGGAAAATTCTCTTCTTTGTGGCACTTTCTTCATAGTAAGAAATAGGTCTCTTTTAGGGGGAAAAAAATAGTAAAATTTATGATAACATGATGTCCGCAGTATCATTTACTTATTTCAACTAGTATTCTTTATTTTGATGTTCATTCAAACTTTCATGGGTACTGTTTGGAAATGAAAATTCCGATACCACTCAAGCGTAGAATATATCATCGATGCAAATAGCCGGTCATTTCATTCTGTGTTGTTCGCATGTGACGATATGATTGATATATTTTCACTACGGTAACTAAAGTGCGTAACTGACCAGCAAGACTCTCAAGTCAAGATGTCACAATAGCTATTTTTTTTTCTCATATGAGTATAGACACTCTATGGTAATTAAAAATTTTGTATTCAAAAGCAAGTTTTACTTAATTTCGTATTCAATTTTGGTCTCATCAAATGATCTTTCAGCAGCATCTCGGATGCGCTCGGGTCGACTGTACCTGGAAAGAATGAATATCATAAAAAAGCACTTTCACCTAGCAAAAAATAACGATACCAGAATTGATGGTTACTTTATCCCTTTTTCTTACTTAAATTTAAGACAGAAACAAAGAATTACTGATACTCGACCTATTTCTTTTTGGTCTTTCAGAATTGCAAAACTTTTCCTTTTTTTCCAGTTAATATAATTTAAAGAAATGCGAAGCCGAAATTCCCCAATTCAGAAATACAACTTGTCTTGAAAAAGAGCATGCAGCCGATTTTAATAAGATAGAAGATTCTATTTCTATTACAAAAACCCTATAAACCATAAACCCAGGGCTTTGGTTTATGTAAAAGAACGTAATTCTAAAACTTCTACGGATTGCCAAAAAAGCGTTCAATTCACGGGTGCGCAGCCCGGGATTCGTCGGAGTCAAATCTGCCCGTCGTGAAGAAGGGCTTTTGCCAGCGAAAGGACGTTCGCGCATTTCATCTCTATCTTCAGATCACGTGTGCGAATGAGTCAATACATATTTTCTTCATAGCCCATAGATTATGATGAGTGTCTGTTTTTATTTGATTAGTCCTTAAATCCTTGCGATTATTTGTTGTATATTAATCCAACTGCTAAAATAATACCGGGGGACTAGTTAGAGGAAGGGATTTATGTGACAAGCCCGGGAACGAGTACCTATGAGTCACCTTATATGCAGACATCCCAAAAAGGAAATTGAAAATTTTACCGCGGTCGGTAATCAGTATAAAGGTGCCCCTGCCCTCTCGACAATCTTCCTTCTTTTTTTCCCTTCCTTCTTTTTTTTCTGTACATCACACATCTACTCAGAATTTATCAAATTCTATCACAACAAAAAATGTCTAAAGGAAAAGTTTGTTTGGCTTACTCTGGTGGTTTGGACACCTCCGTCATTCTCGCCTGGTTGCTTGAAGAAGGTTACGAGGTGATTGCCTTCTTGGCCAACATTGGTCAAGAGGAGGACTTCGAGGAGGCCGAGAGAAAGGCCTTGGCCATTGGTGCCACCAAGTTTGTCGTTGCTGATGTCAGAAAGCAGTTCGTTGAGAATGTCTGCTTCCCTGCTATCCAGGCCAATGCCATCTACGAGAACGTTTACCTTTTGGGTACTTCTTTGGCCAGACCAGTCATTGCCCAAGCACAAATCGAGGTTGCTGAGCAAGAAGGCTGTTTTGCCGTCTCTCACGGATGTACCGGTAAGGGTAACGACCAAGTCCGTTTCGAGTTGTCTTTCTACGCTTTGAAGCCAGATGTCAAGGTCATTGCTCCATGGAGAGACCCAGTGTTCTTCAACAGATTCGCAGGCAGAAAAGACTTGTTGGACTACGCTGCTTCCAAGAACATTCCAGTCGCTCAAACCAAGGCTAAGCCATGGTCCACTGACGAGAACTTGGCTCACATTTCTTTCGAGGCCGGTATTTTGGAAGACCCAAACACCACTCCTCCAAAGGACATGTGGAAGTTGACTGTTGACCCAACCGATGCTCCAGAGACCCCAGAGGACTTCTCTGTTGTTTTTGAGAAGGGTTTGCCAGTCAAGTTGGTTCTTGATGGTGGCAAGAAGGTCGTTACTGACCCAGTTGAGTTGTTCATTGAGGCCAACTCTTTGGCCAGAAGAAACGGTGTCGGCAGAATCGACATTGTTGAGAACAGATTTATTGGTATTAAATCTAGAGGTTGTTACGAGACCCCAGGTTTGACCATCTTGAGAACTGCTCACGTTGATTTGGAAGGTTTGACCTTGGACAGAGAAGTCAGAGCTTTGAGAGACCAATTTGTCACTGTCTCTTACGCTAAGTTGTTGTACAACGGTATGTACTTCACTCCTGAGTGTGAGTACGTTAGATCCATGATTCCTCCTTCCCAAATCACTGTCAACGGTACCGTCAGAGCCAGAGCTTACAAGGGTTCCGTCTCTGTCTTGGGTAGATACTCTGACACCGAGAAGTTGTACGACGAGACTGAGTCTTCTATGGATGAATTGACCGGTTTCTCTCCTGAGGACACTTCTGGTTTCATTGCTGTTCAATCTATCAGAATCAAGAAGTACGGTGAGGCTGCCAGAGAGAAGGGAATCAAGTTGGAGTTGTAAATGTGAAGGGTGTTGAGCACTAACGATAATAATCATGCATATATATAAATAAAATACTATTAAATGAAGGAGGCCGAAGAGATGTACGATACACTATAGGGGGTAATCCACAGGCCTACAGTAGCTTCAGCATCATTATGATTAATTCAGATGCACTTCACTTCCATTGCGACATACACGCGACTTTGAATTTTTACACCAGTTAAATAACAATTTCAACAAAAAGATTGTCTTATACTATATCGAGCGTCTCAGGTGATGAATAACTGATGCCGATATGCCATCAAAGGGTATCCGCTTTACTGTCGTTCGTATCCACTATGGAGATATAATCCCGGGGTTTCAATAAAGGTACGGAAGGTCTATTCTCGAGGCTCTTTTAGAACTCAAACAACCGCCTATCATAATTGTACTTTTCGCCAACTAGCCGCTTCACCACGAGCACAGCTTCGTCAATCTGTTTATAGATCATGTGTGTGATAAGTAGAGCAACGACATTTAGTCGACCATCAGGGCTCAAAAGGTTTTCAAAGTCAAGCTTTTGAAGTGCACGGCGACGGATTTGCAGCAGTTGGCTATCTTTTCTCTCCGCATATACCCTTTCATTCAAAGACACACCTTGAGTTCCCCACATTTCCGACAATACCTCCAAATGCTTTATTGATAATGTAGCTGTGGTGATTTCGGGCATTTCAATCTTAAGCCTTAATGATTCAGAAGCCATGTAGGTTAAAGAAACCAACAGCGATAAGAACTCTTGTCGATTCCAAGCAGCGCGATTCACCATATGCGGTATCCATGCGTCAGTGTCGTTGACCTGATCGAGCAACCGATAATGCAAGAAGTAGAGCTGTGTTATACTCACGATGAGCCTGTGAAGCTTTTCATATTTTTCTTTCGGCCAATCACCCGTCAACGGTGTTTCATACTGTATTGATTTCATGGTCCCTTTTATACCCGCAAGTTTAAGAAGAAGGCATCTGATCTCGTTCGAAAGCTTGTCATCCACAAGACGAATGTGCACATCGGGATCATCATACCTTTGTAAAGCAAAGTTGCATACCTGATTTTGGATGTCATTCAAACTTTCAATCGTGGCAGCTAACTTCTTCCGAAAAGCCGATTTACTACTTCTCACACGCGGGAAAAAAGTCGTCGAGAATGCAACAGAGAGACCAGCTATTACACTGACACATCTGACAGCTGCAACTCTCCACCCAACACCAACATCTGACACATGGTACTGGGAATCCACCCAGCTTGTTCCCAAAACTAAGGTCGGCGTAACGCATACCATTATGCCTGCAACAGGCAAATCATGAACCGAGAAATGACGATAGTAGCACGCAGTGAAATATACTACAGCACAAACAACAGTATATCCGTAATAATTCCCATTTCCCAGTCCTGTTGAGATATACCAGGAAACCATTCCTGCGACTGCCCCAATGAATGTATAGACAACTTTTGTCGAGAACATGTAAACACTATCAGCAGAGTACTGTGAAGTAGAGACGGCACACATGATAGGAAACCATGCTAGTTTCCATGAGTAAAAGAAATGCGCCGAGTGTTTGAAGTAAAAAGGGAATACACAGAAGTTGACTAGGATCGCACAATGAAACCAATAGCTATAGTTTTCCTTGAGAAGTGTGCTGTAAACCTTGAAAATGCCCCACATAAAAAGTTGTAAGGGTGTCCGAGGACTCAAAGAATCTGGGTCACGAGGATGTACTTTGGGGTTTGATGGGGCAAATTCACCCTTTTGATTGTCTTCTGTGCTTTCTGCATCGACAGTTTTGCTCCACGGCCACATTATCACAGGGGTTGGCCGTTCTTCATCAATTTTCAAGAAGAAATCAAACAAAGCAAGGAGCTGAAAAGCCACTTGCTTGCTCAAGAATAGAAAAAGCGAAGTTTGACTGATTAAGGAGAGTATTTGCTCATGTCCTTCCATCCCTTCCAACATCTTGACACTGAGTTCATTCTGTGCCTCTTGATGAACTTTCATGAATTCTTTGAGGCTTTTGCGGGCTGCCACAATTTCTCCGTGGCGTTGTCTCTGCTTTTCAGTCCATTCATTTGAGTTCAAAATCCTGTAAATACGGAACTCATTCGCATCGGCAATCCAATCCCGAGCAACTTTTAGAGCAGCTGATATTTGGCCGAGATAGCAGCCATGTGCATCTTTTATATGATCGGTTACAATATCTAGATCTTTAAGCGTAGTTAGCTCCCGTTTAGTTTCATCGAGATACTTTTTCTTGAAAAGTTGCTGTACCCGACTATCTTCCCATTTCCCCACCTCTTTATAGGTGTGACTAAATGCGGCAAATAACTTAGATTGGCCAGAATTGTCCGTATTAGACAAGCTCCCCCGGCGTATTTTGGGATAGAAAACTTCTTTCAATATTTCTTTCCTTTCTTGCATCAGGGCGTAGAAATATTCATAACCCAGGTAAGTATTTAGCAAAGCTTTGATTCTTGAACTGAATTCATACGCATCTCGAGAGGTGAACCTACCATATGAAACTTCATAACGAGAGCTAACGAGAAACACGTCTATGGTAGACAACTTAACTCTTGCATCCTGAATATCCTTCATGAGCCCTTGGTAATTGGTGAAGGAGTCTTCTGACGGTTTCATCGTCAGGAAAAATTTTTCATTCCTCGAAGAAACATCTATAAGGGCAGAAAGAATCTGAGTCCCAACATTAAAAAACTTAAAATTCGAGGTGAATGGAAAAATCAAGCACGCCACTATGATTTTTAGAGCAAAGGCAATACCTGCAGGTTTTAAGACCAGGAGCCCAATTTCCAAAGGGATAAATATAGGAAAGAACACTGAATAGCAGGTGTTGACTATAATGGAAATACAACCAGTGACAAAAACTAGTCTTGCCATTTTGTGAATTCTCAGAAATATTCCAAAGCACGTGATGCCCAAAACCAAGGATATGGCAAAAACAACACTGGCTCTAGCATCCAAGTACCGGCCAGTGAAAAACTGTTCGAACATGCAAAGGGAAGCGTTTTCCGGAGTGCATTTACCTTCCCTGATTAGTTCGTCAACGATGTCCGTATCAGTGGGCCAGCCACGTATAGCCGTGGCGATCGCTAGAGCCACAACAGTGAAGAGCCATCCGACAACCATGGCAGAGAAGCATGCGATTGCCAAGATAACGTTGATGCAAATCAGAAACCCCCCTGCGGAACAGATGAAGCCCAATATCTGCATCAAATAAGAGGCATTGCCTATCCATGCGCTTGTCCGAGGAACTACCGCAAGAATAACGGTCACCCAAACCTGAAGGAAGGTCGGTAAGGTGACTTTGAGCGAGCGATAGTTTAGATGATCAAGTAGATAGCCCGGTCTTGCCCAAGATGCAGCCTTTCTCCAGAAATTGGGTTTCTTTGCTATATTTTCAACTTCGGATGTCTTGGCTGTGTCACTATAGTAGACATTGAAGTCTTCGAGATGCGTGGAGTTGCTTTCAGATAGCGTGGTGCTCTCAAACGCAGCAGACATTAGAGCAAAATCAAAATCGTCTTGTACAACTTAATTGGTCATATAGTCAGAAAGGAGTTGTGGTGATGGGTCCGGTGATCGTGCATCAGGAAAAGAATGAGCTACCGGAAATTGTGGAGACGCAGCAGAGTGCGTTTGCCGAATTGTCCGCAAATTGCCGCGAGTTCCGGACACAGGTATGTGCACCAAGAACGAGATACATCGTGAATGACTCAAAAAGTTTCCAACCAAGACTCTAGATTTCCGAGATATTCGTTGATATTCCTTCCAATGAGACGGAAGGGTATACTCTTTTTGGCAACGGGTTGTGTTTTGCTGGCTTCGTAGTGTTGTTTCAATTGGGTGATGAGTGATTGCAAAACGGCTCGAGGGTGCGAAGTCTGGTCGGTAGGACGATCAGTTCCCCCCAGTTCTTTCAGAATGAGATCGGTTTTCATACAGTTTGCAACATCTTCATGTTTAAAAAAAGAGTCATTTCCAGAGTTTTGTTTTCTATCGGACTCCAAAGAGTTTTCTTGGATTTCGATATTGATACAATGGGTTTGACTGGACTCCAATTTTGCAGACTGCAGAGAACAGGACAGTGCTAGATCCGGCTGCGAGTTTCCATCGTTTGATTCGCTGGGCGTTATTATTTCCGGCTCCACGACAGTATCATGTGATAAAACAGGCTTGGTATCAATCCCTAGATCCTGGAGGAATTCGTCTTTATGATTATAGTAATACCAGCTGGTGAGCCAGAGAACCTTATTAAACATAGGAAACCGGTATTTCGACGGGACGCGTGTTCTCTTTTCAATGTCGTAGATCGTGGTGTGCATTGGCAAATCGCGAAGCGTCAAGTAATTACCGCCGATGATTACAGCATCATCTGGGGTATAAACCGAGTGGATCCAGCCACTGGGAATGATGAATAAGTCTCCTTGGGTCAAGTTCACCTTGAACCCTTTAGAAGGCTTGATTTTCTTGCCTTTGCCAACGCGTTTTGTATATTCTGCAAACCAGGTGAAATTCTGCTGTGGTTCATGGCACCAGCTCTCGTAGAGCATCAAGTTTTCGGGTGTAGGTGGGTACATGAGAAATGTTTTTGTCCCGCGGCACACTGTATAGTAGACTGGGGTTCCTGAAAAATCAATATGGAAGTCCGTATACGAGCCCCGTACGGACATGAGGCAGTACACCGTGACCTGAGGTCGCGTCTGGCCGTGGCCATCTACATCGCACCAGACCTTATCAACCAAATCCAAATCCGTCACCATTTTGGGCCGGATAAAGTCTGTGCCTAATCCATTGACTTGAGATACTTCAAGAGAAATCACGTTTCGGATCCGGTCACGATCCGATTCGGGCGTATAGAAATAGTCCTTCCATTGTCGCAACGACCATGATGGCAGCTCGCTCTGTTGAGATAACACGTCCATTACTTCAACTGGTTGATTAGTTCCAGTTTTTTCGGCAATATATGCGACTGTGATTTCATTTCGTGGTTGGGGGAGGCTTAATCCAGACTCGGATGTCACGTTGTGCACTATAACAGGCCGAGTTAAGCCCGTCGAAAACACGTACTGTTTATTGAGTTCTTGACTACTAAGGACATCAACAAAATCCTGGGATTTCCCCGAGAAGTCAACGGCAGGCTGAAACCCTATAAAGCTCGATACGTGTGGATGCACTGACTTATCGACGGCGAACGTTTCGCCTTGGTCTAAAGCCACATAGTCGATTTTTACTCTCGCGCGTTTCAGCTGTCGTTTCATGGGCGAGGGTCCGTGTGTTTCTTCACATTCTGAACAATGAAACAGCGCGAGTTGTTCAAGACGCGACGCTGTGAATGGGAGACATAGATTATGATACCATTGGCGGCAAATATCGCAACGGATCCAGGAAATGTCTGCCTCGTCATCTAGACCCGGACCGGTCGAAACAGACTTGCAATTGCACACGGGACAGACATCGGATTTCTTTGGTTTCATTTCAGAAGGGTTATGGGGATTAGATGTATATTTGGGCTTAGTTGATCTCCTTATTGGTTTAATTGAAATATCGAAGACCTAGTAACATTATCGTGTGATTTTCCGGATGTTCTTCCCTGTGCCTGTGTGTGGGCTCAGCACGCGCATACCCATGCCAATTTAAATGAGACATCTGGAGGCAAGGCAAGCGGAAATGCGTTTAGGTGCAGTTTCCGGGGTAGAAGAGTGTATGCGTTTAGAATATACCATTACTGAACTTCGATGAAGAGGTGGTGAATTAAATCTAGAGAGGGATTCTTGAAAATAAAGAGGGAATGAAAGAAAAGAGCTAGAGAGAAGGAAATTCAAGGTATTTGACTATCGTTAATTATTGTATCAGTCCTCTCCTTCCCGCAAAAGGTAAACCATGCATGTATTATCAGATAATTGACGAGTGTAATTGCCAAAACCTAACTATATAATTCCTTCTATATTTCAAATAATATTCCGACTATGTAAGTTTTGAAGATTTCAAGAGTGCCAGCCCGTCTAAGCCAAAAATCTGGACTAAAATACCGAAGATTTCGGGTCATTTGGGGCGAATAATCGCAATATTAAGACTTACATGTGCTGATGATAATGATATAACCACAAATATGGAAACTATAACATAAATTAGCTCAAACAGAAGAAGAATAATCTCTGACTCAAAGTAGTGAAACATGTTTACGTCAGAGTGATCTATGGTCATATCACCAATATTTCTCTATCTTCTTCTTCCGTGGTCAGGCACACAAGACAGATTTTGCGAAAAAGACTCATTCGAGATTGAGTTGGCTGGAGAAAGACATACAATAGAAATACAGAAAACCACAGCTACATCGGAACGATCAAACAAATAAAGGGAATACCTTGGACGTTAAGATATTCATACATCTGCGAAAATCCTGTATCGGAAGAATTGCTGGGTTTAAACTGGTCCGTGACTCATTCGGCATCATATATCAATATACCTTTACATTACCTAATCTATAAACCATGCTCTTACCGTGTCGACTGAGGACATCAGTCTACGGAAACATGAAACAAAAATGGCCAGCTTTCCACCATCAGTTCTTCAATTTAAGATACAAATCTACGGAAGTTCGTGACCAGACAAAGGACTTTTTCATCGAGTATAAGGTGCGGTCTTCTTTGGAAAGACTCATCTACCATTACTCCAACCAACCACTCAGCAAATTCTCCATGCTGGGGCTCTACGAACAATCGAAAAACTTGAATGAGGCAAACATTCTTCAGGTGGCACGAGATACCATCGAATCGCTCCTAGGATACAATGCCCGAAGATTGCGCAATTTTCGTGATTTGCCATACTTAGTCATGCTCAACCCGTCGGTTTCCGAACTGTACAACATGTATTTGAAATCCATGTCTGTGCTTCTCAAGGCCTCTTTGAATCCTCCAAAGACACTCGAGGAAAACGAAGCTTTTGCCGATGGCGTTTTGACTAAATTCATCGAGATCCACGCAGATGCACTTCCAACCTTATCTAAAGGCTTCGAAGAGGTTTTGCATTTGATGACAACCCGGCAAATCAAATCTTTCTTAGACAAACATTTGGTGGAAAGAATCAGTATGCGTTTGATTGCACATCAACATGTCCAGCTCACGAAATCGCTCATGTCGAATTTATATGTGGCTGGAGGTAGCTATAATGGAGTGATTAAAAGGCTTGATATTCGTGAAGTGATCCGGAAAAACGCCGAGCTTGTCAACGACCTTTTTCTTATGAAGTACGATCAGACCGTGTCGGTGAAAATCGACACCAATCTTCACCCAGGTAGGTTCTGGACCCTGAGAGAACCTCCTTCGCTTGTGCCCCGTGAACAAAGAGAAGGCCCGATATACTTTCCGTACATCGAGTACCACTTGGAATATATTCTCCAGGAAATTTTCAAAAACTCTTTTAGAGCACACATTGAAAACAACGTGAGCGACCCTGTGCAAATCACTGTTTCCACAAGTGAGAACCCCTCGTACATGGAGCTCAGAATTAGAGACAAGGGTAAAGGAATTCCTCCCAAAACACTCCAACATATTTTCGATTATCTGTTTACAACATACGAGTCAAACGAAGGAGACAGTTACAAGACGTTGAACGTTCCTCCTGGTCTTGGAGGAAACACTGTTGCAGGGATGGGTTATGGGTTGCCTCTTCTGAAAAGCTACATTGAGATATTCAATGACACTGTTCTTCCGGAAAAGAATACCCCCGAAATCAAAGGACTGTTGAGTGTACAGACTTACTGGGGCTGGGGCACTGATGTATACTTAAAAACCGTGGGTCAGTAGACACCCAATAGTGCAACTGAAGAATTGACTTTATATTTTGGGGGTTTAGGCATTGCATCACTACAATGATGACTATTCGACAAAAGTTAAAGTATATAGCCGCGTGTCACCATGGTTGGCTAGATCCTCGGTGCTCACTTGTTTAGAAGGAATGGGGAAGGTGATTGTTAACAACAGACATCAGAACACCCATCATTAAGATATGGTGGTGTTTATAAAGATTTTTTTTCTTGAAACTTTCGTCATATTTTTCTTTCCGTAGTACTAAGCTTAGTCTTGTTCTGAAGTAATTCTTTGATAACGACCAAATTAGATGATACTTGTCCTTAATTTACTACGAAGATATAGTTCTTTCGTGTATGGGAAAGTGGTGGATAGGTGTCTTCAAGGCAACAACAGACAAAACACATTAATGGGCAAAAAAGAGAAGAGATCAATGAGACATCGAAATAATAACCCAAAAAATAGAACATACCTATCATTAATTGAACTTCCGGGCCAATCAATACCATGCATCATTTTAAATTTGCACCCACTATGATCTTAGTTCGCCACGGGTGGGCCCGGCCTTGCTCGCGAGACTCGAAAATGTGCGATCGACTCTATGCTCAGTCCTGGGGTTATCCGGGCCTCAAGATTGTGATCGTCTAAACATTATTTACACTGGACCTTGAAAATTACAAAACAACCAAAACAGCCAAACATACCATAACATTCATTTCCTTCGATGTATCCTATATCTGCCTCCTCCCAGTATTAAACTCGAAAGTGCTTTCTAGATCACAACTGGCTTTTTCTTTTTTGCTTGGCACCTGTTTAGCCTGCTTCCACCTGTCCAAGACCAATTTTCTAGAATTTATTCGGGCAGATCATTTGTGGAAAAAACATCATTTCAATCATTTCATCAATCTTCAGAATGCAGGGAATGTCTCGATTGGAGTCACCAGAACTTCCCGTGACTTCATTCCCTATGTTTCCAAACCATTCAGTGAGCACAGACTCGGATTATCTGATCAACGTATCGAGCTTCGATAATTTCCTTAACAAAGTTTATCCTATTCTAATAATTAGTGATGCTAAAGAATGTAACGCAAACCTCTCCGCCTTCCTCAAGTTGGCTGTCGATTACATCAAGACCCAAGAGGAAACTTACCACACATGCTCGATAATGGCACTCAAATTACTTAACCTGAATCTTTTCATTAAAAACCATCAACTCTGTCTAGGAAAGATTTTGGGCCTCATGAGTATCTTTAGCCAATCTGTTGCAGGTGACTGTTATGAAGATACACTTTTGCTCAAGGAGATTCTTCTGATCATAGTGCTTCTATTATTTAAGCTATCCACAGAAGAAACTGGCCCGCTGCCTTTATCACAAACGATAGGTCGCCGTGAGGTTTTCTCTACTTTAAGGGACTTAACTTTTGTGGAAATCCTAGCGGACTTCATTGCAGGACACGTAAAAAGTTCCGACGACTCACATGCCTCCTACGTGATCTTGAATTTCAACTGTAACATCTTTTTCCAATACTTGTATCACATAATTCTATTCTCCGATGACGAATTTCGCTCATTGACCACCTGCGCATTAATCCCCACACTCGTCGACGATCTCCTTTCTAACGATAATTTCAACAATTACAACTTGGCGGGCCAAGATTTTGAAGACGTCAGCAAGCTCATTGCCTATGAAGAATTCAAATTGTTACTTCTCATCAACGAACAGTACATGATGAGGTCTATATCGAGCAGGGTTACCGAGAACAAAGTGATCGAAGGGCTACTTGCTACACGGAAGGAATCCGTCAACGGGATTTGCGGCTTCATTAATTTACTCGTGTACCATTTGAATCGGGAAGAATCACACATTATCAGAATTCAAATGCTCAAGTTTTTGTACTTGATCACAACTTCGCCGCAGTCTGCCAAACTAGCTTACCTTAATGACTTGAAAATTTTGGTCGATATTGTCATCAGAGAGTTGAATGATCTTGATTATAGCTCCGACAAACTGTCCCAAGAAAATCGTCTTTTGGCACTCACCTACCTCAAAGTCTTTCATCCATTGTTAACACAGACCCAAATTAACGATATATCACCCAAATACAAGGCCGCTGAGATCGCCGAGGTTCTTTCCGATGTGATAGTCAATTGCGATGTCGCGTCAAATGACTTAGAGGGCGAAGCCGAATACTCTGATCAAAACCTGGTATCAAGTGCACAGTCTATCTTAAAAACAGCTACCAGATGTCTCTCCATATCGTGGCTCAAGGCTCCAAGGAAACAGGCTACTTATAGAAATCTTGGCCTAACGACTATTCTGAATTCAAGCTCCGAAAGCTTGGTATCTGCATCGTCCCTCAGCTCTCGAGGGAATAGCTTTCGCCATGACGCCTTAGAGTCCAACACATCAACTGAATCATTTTCGGTATCACGAATAGCTTCTGTAAGAGCCTCATCTATAAGTGATTACAACAAGCATACTACTTCCCACAACCTTAGCGCCGGGAGAACTGCATCAACAAATATCTTCGAGGCAAATAATCTGAATGTCTTTCGAACATCAGGCCCGATGGAAAACTCATTTGAGCGATCTCGAAATAAGGAAACCTGCTCTCCTCCAAGTATTTCTGGCCCTTTCGCTTCGGGCGAGAGATGTCCATCTTCGGCGCAAACTCTTGGTCTCCTCGATTTACCCCAAGAGTATCTTTCTAAGAAGAGCCTACCTCCATTACCACACGGAAGATCACCAACTGCGCCTAGTCCACAAAAGACCACTCTGCTACAAGAAAAAGCAAGATGGAAAAAGGCACCTCCCCCACCACCTCCGCCCTCCAGAAGAAGACGATAGATCATTAGATGGAATATTTACAATTACATTTTTAACCTAATCATAAATCAGAATTCTTGTTTATTAAAGTTCATCGAAGTTTCTTCTCTTTTATCATTCACGAATCATTCTTAAAGCTAAGAACATCGTCGAATCGCAAACCATTTATCTCTGTTTTGGTATATGTATCCAACTCTTCGTAGGACAGCTTCTCCTTGTCATCTGGGTCAAATAAATCATTCGACGCAACTAGGACCAAGCCCCTTGATCTGATCAATGGAATGAGCTTAGGAACAAGATTGAGCAAGTGGATTGATGTGATTACACCCATGAGGTTGTTATTCATGATGAATCCGGTTGCTTCCTTGATTGATCTCACCGTGAGCTCTTGGTCATTAGCAAGTAATTGGTACTTCAACTTGCTTTGCAGGGTATTCGAAGTTTGACTGTTCAGGGGCATCGCTGATGGCTCATTCTTAATATCATCCATAAGCATACCATTGGCTGTTCTTGCCTCAAATACCTTCTTTGAGTTGTTATAAACAATACCGTTCATGATCAAAAAGACAGGATAATTTGGTTGCTTCCAGTTTAAGATTTTGCACACGATTGAGTTAGACGAAAGGAAGATCAAAGATCTGCTTGCCCCGTCATTGGCATTCTTGACTGATCTGACATGGTCGAATATTTCGTCTAACGTCAAATCGATAAACCTGTTAAGGTTCAGTTGAATATTTCCTGCGAAAGGAAGATTATCCAATTCAAAAAGTGATGGAAAGATAATCTCGATACTCAAGTTGATACTAGCGTCCAAGAGCTTCAACACTGTCTCAAGTGGTAAATAAATGATTTTTAATAGCTTCTTCACGAACAGCAAATCCTTCAAACGCATCTTCGATAGATCGGCCATCACTCTATCGTAGTCGAAAAGACTCGTTGTCATGGATGTGAGTTGTTTCAAAGAAAGATTGGGTAAGAATAATTCAATATTGTCCGCTACTGCAATGGACCAATGGGGGCAAACCACTGGAGTTCCATCATTGAGTAGACATACTTTAACTTTCAAGTATTCACCACTGAGAGAAGTTGCTGTAACAAAGGACGAGGTCAGCGAATTGGAGCTCAGGAAAGTGACTGGGGTTTGTACATCCACAAGCTTGGTTTTTGTTGGCGTCGAACCAATTTTGTTACTGATACTTCCTGGTGACAAGAAATTATTTGGCGATAATCCTCCAGCCGGATTGTACTTGACATCAGGCAGTCTTTTGACAAACGAAGCAGAAGACTTCCAATATGTGTCGTATTTGGTCGTCTCCAATAAGGTTCCGGCAAATGGGAAGATGATTTGGTAGTTGAATCGCAATTCACCGATGTTTCTTAGTCTGATATCAAATAAAGGCAACAGAATCGAGTTGATCTCCGGCGAAGAAGTGTCGATTTGAGAAAAGTTCAATGCCGTTGTTTTGGCAATCAATCGTGTTCCAAACTTTGGAAAAATCTCGAAATCAATACGGAATCCATTCAAAGAGTCGACCTCCGTCTGAAACATGCAATTGGTAGTGCCCTTTTGGCCGTCAGAAGCAGGAAGAAGAATGTTCCGGGGTACGATATCCGATAAATTGGAAGATATGGTGATTCTACCCGGTTTCAACTCAGTACCTGAATCAAAGAGGTGAATATAGTGGGAATCAATGGGAAAGATCAATTCAATAAGGACCTTTTGCTCAAGGAAGCTATGGCCATATCTTCTCAATGGTAAAATGGGCGGTGGAAGTTCAAGATGCGGAATTGTGTCGGCATTCTTTTCAGTTTCACCACTATCTTCCAGATCATCTCCTTCATCAAGGATCGAAAGAGGTGCCATCGTCAGTGATGATGGGGCATGTTCTTGTTTGGCACCATTGTATTTAGGGGGAATATCATCACTCCTTGGGAAATCCACCTTGTAGGTTAGCAAGTGATTCAACACCTCTATATGCCCCTCAACAACACAATAGTACAAAACATTATAGCCATCTTCATCAACAATATCCAATCGGGCACCGAATTTGATTAGTTCATGGGTTGTTTTGGCGTAACCTTCCAGAGCAGCGTAGAAAATAGGCGGCCATTTGTTCAACCCGTCCAAGTGATTTACAGAGGCTCCGTAATGGATCAACAATTTAATTAGCTTGTAGTTTCCCGAGCGGGCAATAACATGGAGGGGGAGTAGGCCCTCGACATCTTGGCGGTTGATCATTTGGGGGGTTGGGTTACTCGAGCGTAAAAGAAACTCCAAAGTTTTGTAATCGCCGAATTTACAAGCATAATTGATAGGGAAGTATTGTAACTTGGACTCGTTGGCTTCTGGGTAACAGTTGCTTCCAAAGTTGACAAGTGTGGTAATCACATCAAAGTTACCAAACCTGATGGCTAAGAGTAAAGCAGACATCGAGTCCTTGTCTAGGTCATCAATGTGCACAACAGGGAAATGAGGAAGAAGAATCTCTAAGAGGTCTTGTCTGTTGTTCTGTGCAGCGTAGTGGAGACATGTGCGGCCGTTGAAATCTTGGCTCGCAAGAAGTTGGTTTAACAACGCAGGGTCTGAGTTTTCAATAATGTGTTTAACAATGAAGACTCTGGAATGGCTAATGCTGTCGCTGGAGTTGACCACCTTGACACCGTTATTAATTATTACGTGCAGGTTATCGTCAATGGTCGAAGCCGGGGGGATGGAGCAGCATTCGTGGATGATTGGTTTTGTGTTGAGATCGTTTGTGTCGATAGTGAAGTTGATATCATAGTTTATCAGATGTAAAAAGGTCTCCAAGAAAGAGTCGGAGATTTTCAAGTTTCCAATTGCGAGGACAAATATTTTCGATAGCTTCTCTTTGGAAGTGCCGTCACTGGACGAAGACTTGACTTTATCAAACCAACGCTCAAGAACAGACATATCGGGGATCTTTGTGGTGGCCACATTGACAAAACTGGAGTACAAGTCGTCGATTTCGTTGTTGTAGAAACCCGCGAGAGAATTATGCCGGGCTGAGTTGAAATCTGCAGTGCCGTCAAAAGTGGGATCAGCAGAAGGTAGAGATGCATCTTGCTCTAATTTGATAACCGAACCATTACGCTTGTTGAGGGAGGGAGTCAGGGACAGGTCTAAGACCAGAGCAGATTTCAACACCGAGTAATCACCATCCATGATGCTTTCCAAATCAAATAAGGACAGCGTGACTAAGTCTGACAACTCGTTGATTTCGTTTTTATGGAAAACAGGCTGCACACTTACAGCAGTCTGGATGAAGAGCTCTTTTGTGTGGGACTTTGAGCGTTTATCCCATTTCTTGACAACTTTCAGGAATCCGGCCTCGTTAAGTTCAATGAACTGCTGTAACCGAGACAAGTCCTGGTGGATTTTCTTAAAGCTCTGGTAGAGGTTCAAATATAGAATAGAGTTTTTGAAGTTGAGCGACGAGTAGTCGGAAGAGTTCAATGCCAACTGGGCAGTTTTACCTAGGAGTTCGTTTTTCTTCATCATTAGAAGGTCCAAATTCACGGCAAGATTGGCTTGCTTTTCCAAATAGAACGAATTGACTTTATCCAACTCCCGCTCCACCTTAAAGAAAAAGGAAGCCTTGTTCTCCTTCAACTTTGCTTGGATCTGGCTCTGCGTCGGCGTGGAAGGGATTTCGCCAAAGTCCAAAGAAGCGGCCGGCATGCCCAAATGCTTAATGAGCTTTTTAAGGGCCTTATAGTCAATGAAATGGCCCGAGTATTCTGGGAGCTCGAGCTGCCGAGACGCCAAATACTTCCCGAATTTCATATCTGATGAATTAGAGATGGAACAGTGAAAAAAAGGAGGAAGGAGTGAAGTGAAAAAAAATGCTTGTGTGAGGGTTCCCACTGTACTTTCTCGCAGCTAATCTATTTAATATAATATATGTATGAGAGCCAGACACGTGGAGACCAGTGCGCACTGCAGTCTGGGGAAAAACTAATTTGGACTTTGAGTGGTAATAAAGATGGTAGAAATGTTGTGGGACACACCAACTTTTTATACATAGTTAGAAGAAAGGAGGACAGGAAAGGATTTATTCTAAAATTAATTTGTGGCTAAAAGAGGACTTTCAGAAAAGTTATTATAGTTTGAATTGTTTCGGTGACTGAAGAGAAATATGTGATTCTCTCGGCTATAATTTGGATCGGTATAACGATATTGGGAAAATTGACTCAAACAGATATATAAACGTTTAATATATCAAAAGTTACTTAAAGATTAAAAAGAATTGGGCGTTTCAAACAATTCCTAATGTTTGGATTAGTGATTAACGTCACTAAAGTGAAGCATACACTTACGTGATAAAAGACACGCGTTGTGAGGTGGCCCATATAGGCAAGGGCCAGAGATGTTCAAAACGCGAACGCTACGGATTCGTAGCTACACACCGTAGCATAGCCAGGGCACTTCGCAGCGTATCCGTAGCATTGTGTCGTAGCCTACGATACGCTACGATCGTAGCGTATCGTAGGGACTTCTTATATGGTAAATCAGGCTGTAACTTCAATGACGACGATGAATCATAATTGATTTAATATTGCCGCTACTCTGCCTGAAAAAGGGAATCTTGATAATTAGGAAATGTATAGAGAAGAAGCAGGTCAGTTCCCAGAAACCAGAAATTGATACTCACACTTCGAAAATATCCACGCCTTTTTCCATTT